>JAPYZP010003952.1:0-10838 GCA_030522985.1 Torymus sinensis
TAATTTACGGTCGAAATGAATAGCGGCCGACATAGCGCCTTTTTGAATCCGAAAACGACGTTTTGAACCAAAAATCGACGTAGCGCGCTTTTGAACGCGAAAACGACGTAGCGCCTTCTTGAACACGAAAACGACGTAGCGCCTTTGTAGCCCTGGCCTGCATGCCGCGCATGCGCCAACCATTCGAGGTTTTCAATAAATTCGAGATTCGAGATATTCGAGAAAAAATCAACATGGCGCCGACCATGTCGGGATGCATTTTTATAGAGGGAAAAATAGAGGGATAGTGTAAGGTGAGTACCGCAAGTAGTTAATATATTGTGATACAAATTGATTTATTTATAATATGTTGTATGTTATAGATTCAACAATTTTATTAAACTAGTGACAATTCATAGTATTGCAAAATTATATTTCACTAGAAATGGACAAAAATCAAAATTTGGAAAGAGCTTCTGAGAAATTTTTTGGTTTCACAAAAGTAGATGTGATTAAGATTTCTTATGAATGGAAAATACATGATTTTCGTGTTCTTGGCCAAAGTAATGGAGTTTCTCTAAAATCACCTGAATTCTCATCTTCAAATTGTAAGAATGTCAAATGGTGTATATCATTGTACCCAAAAGGTATTAAAAAAGATAGAGAGGATTTCTTGTCATTATTCCTTCGATTGGAATCAAATCCTGAAAATTTAAGACTTGAAACAAATTTTAAGTTCAGTATCCTTGATGAAAATGGAAAAAATTTTTCTTTACCAGATACTACGCATACTTTTATTCATAGTAGTATTGGTCATGGATATGAAGAATATATACTAAGAACAAAAATAATGAATAATCAGTATTTGCCAAATGGTTGTCTTACAATAGTTTGTGATATCACTGCAGGATTGGATAAAATAATGACAAAGAATTGTACAGCATTTGATAATATTAAGGCCGATGAGAAATCTCAACATGAACTTTTAAATGATTATGAATCTCTTTTGATCAACCAAAAACTCTGTGATGTGACTATTATTATTTCAGATAAAAAATTACATGCGCACAAAGTAATCCTGGCAGCTCATAGCCCAGTATTTATGAATATGTTTATCAATGATACAATAGAAAATCGTGAAGGCATATTAAAAATAACTGACATTGAATTCAATGTATTTCAAGAGCTATTAAGATTCGTCTACAGTGGTAAAATTGAAAGCATGGATACAGTAGTTAATGATTTATTAGTAGCTGCAGATAAATATTTGATCGGAGGCCTGCTACTCAAATGTGAACAATATCTAGAAAATATTTTAAATGCAGACAATATTATTAATTTTCTTGTACTTGCTGATAATCATAATGCTGAGAGTCTAAGAATAAGTGCTATTAAATATTTTATTGCTCATAGAAAAGATATTGTAGGTATAAATAATTTAGACTTTTTGGACAGACTAAAGCCATGTACAGTTAAAGAAATGTTAAAATTTGCAATATACTAATAGCACAAACCATGATTGACACAAGAAATTGGTTAGTGAATTTTATAGTAATAATTTTGTAGTACCTTCATTTAATGTAATATTATCTATATACCTGTATGAAACCATAAAATAATTAAGTACCTAGATATTAAATAAAATTATAAACATAGTTATAAAAATCAGTTAAACTATAAAAAAAAATTACATAACATTATATTATCATACTGATAAACGCAAGAATAGTTAGTAAGTAAATTCTAAATATTCCTATTGAAATTGGCTGTGTATCTGTAATAACAATAAACAGATTTTAATTTAATCTATATTCGTCTATGTGCATAACATTCTGTCTACTTTTATCCACAGCCAATACTGAGCATAAGAATAAATTATTCAATGACATTATATAATTAATTATTAACTAATAGTAAATTGCGTCGATAGATAGTACCATCAAAATAACACTTGCTAGTTTTCTTAAAATTTTGAACTTCATTAAATTTAAAAACAAATCAAGCAGTTAAAGTTTTAGGGTGTATTTTCATGTAAGGTTTAGCGTTATTATAGTCAAAGCTAACCTGTGACTCGATTTGGGCGAACTACACGATTGGTAATGGCTCACTTCTCCGATTTTTAATGAATATTAAAATAGTTAATATTAATTATATAATTAATTAATGACATAGTTAGTACTGCCGAGATATTGAAAGTTTGAGTGCCAAGTGCTGAGTGAAAATTATAAATTCGGACCTAAAACCAATTTAGTTTTTTTTTCCCCGATGTATCATGGTGTAAATGCTCCGGTAATTTTTTGAGAATACTAAATTGATTATAGTATCTGGATACAAATTAAAAAATTGTATGTATATAACGTGTACATAACCGAAGGGATTTCGCCCCAGCCTATATGCATTCACTTGATTTTCGTTGACATGCTTGTTGCAAACCGTCCTAATAATGAAAAGTAATCAAGAATGAATAAAAATATAATAAATATTTTCTTTTCAATCCCTCACTAGTCAGAAGAAAACGTTTTTTCGCATGAGCCTTTTTAATTTATTTCAACAACAGATATCATTTTGAAAAGAAAACCAATTTGAGAAATATATCGCCGAAACAGTTAGATCGAAACTACCTCGTATGTATACGACCAAAATGCATCTAGAAAGCGGACGAAGAGGAGTAGCGTAAGAGAGAAAGAAAGGGAGAGAAAAGAAGCAGCGGAACCGCGTCCTACCGGTTTCTCCTTTCCAAATTTATGTCCCAGTAGTGGTCGAGAGTGGTTGCCCATATATGTGGGCGGATCGGCGCTCGTCGTCCCCGGCGGCAGCGATCTCTCGAAAAATATTATGTTCACGAAAGGGTCCGCCGATATTTCGCCCGGGCGCATGCACTCTCTTTCTCCTCTTCTCTCTTCTCGTTCCTTTCGCCTCCTCTGTCTCTCTCTCTCTCTGATTTAACTGTTGTGCATATAGTCGGCTCGAGCCCAATATTTTCGCGCCAAGCCGTGAAGATAAGGTGACGCCCTGGTTTCCAATGATTTTTCACGCACTAATGCAACCATGTTTTTGTGAATTGTCTCTCTATCTATATCTTGCCTTGAGCGTGGTGTTGTGCCGCATCTTGGCACTTAAAAACCAAGGCAGAGATACCTTGTCTCATTCACGTTGGTCTTCTTTACGTCGTTTCAAACGTAATTGTATATTACAGAACGATTCGAAAATAAATATGGATTCTCTTATTTGGAAAGTGATTTATCGATTCATAAGTCAAGGCTACTAATCCGGTTTTCGGTACGTCGATATTTTACATCATACACTTATATGTGATAATTTCTATATCTTCGGTATCCAGAGATAAATTTATCTCTTCGAAAACTAGACATTTTCAGATATCTGGAATTCATATAATTAATGTTTAAACCAGCCGATTAAGTATATGCAGACACTTTTGTGAAAATAGAAAGATAGCTCCTCGTTTGGACTGCCACATACATAGAATTTAAAAGATTCGGAATTAATAAAAAATACAGTGAAAATTCTCAACAAAAATAGTCATATTTCCTTAGGCCGTCCACCGATAAATAACGACACAATCGTGTGCTGCGTGATATATAATTGTAATTTTCCGAAGCGCAACAGTACGCTACAAACAAAAACGCTTTCGCCCGTCATATACTGCCCCCGCGCGCATTGATTTACATACTACACACACGCAGGGAGTTTTTCACGGGCCAGTCCGAGTGATCGCGCATACATAAAACATCGTTCGACGCGGCCGTCGTACAGGAGGCAAGACGGGAGACACGCGACGACGATGTCGCCGTATAAAGGCGCGCATGAGAGCCGATAAGTGCGCGCTTATCTGCGCGCGAGGGCGCGTGAAGGGAATGCTGAGGCGTCCTTATAAATAAGCCTAATGAAGAAGGCGTTATGCGTGTACGCGACGCGTGTGCCACGCTCGCGCGCGGATCGATTTCCTCGAGGGGCCATCGCACTCCTGCGGATGCAGCCGATGAGGCTGAATGCCAGTTGCTAAAACTCTTGGGATTATTAATGGCACTGGCTTATATGTGTACGTTGGATTGATTTATATTTAGGAGATTAAATTTCTCTCGGGGCATTGATTTTGCAAACTATAATATTTTCAAAATATCATTTCGCCTCTGGTATTTCTACGTCAGATATATATAACGGAATATAATTTCTTTGAATCAATGTACTTTACATCTGACGTACGAATAGACGGAGCGATATAATTTCATTATTCTCTTTGTATCGAGAATTTTTCTTACATTTAAAAGAATATAAACAAATTTTAGAATCAGTTATTTATATACTATCTCTTTTTTTTATTTATTTCTGAATCTCGTTGATATTCGTATTAAACAACATATAGCATAAATAAAATAAAAATTTATTTAATATAGGTACGGAAAAGATAATTTTTGAAAAACTTTTTCATAATTTTTTATTATTAATAATGTTAATAAAATTAATGTGCCATTAAAATATTCTCATGAGATTTAGTTTTGATATTATTTGCTTGAGAAAAAATTGACCAGGGAAAAGACAAGGCTTCCGGCTTGGCAAAAAAGCCGCATTCCTACGGAGGCTTCGAATCACTGAACTTCGATACGGCTTCTAATATGCACCGATCGCACAGCTCCGATGAACCCTAATTTAATTTCGTGCGAAAGGAACCTGTGAAACCCATGCTATCGATCGCCTGAGAAACCGTCGTTCAAATATTTCGATTATTTCCTGAGTATATCATTATTATATTATGCGTTATCGTGTAAAGATGCAGACTTGGCAAAATTGTTCATTTACTCAATTTTGTCATGTTTGGAAAGATTTCCACGTGTTTAGTATTTTAAAAAAATAAGTAATTATAACATAAAATGGCTTTATTTATAAAATTTTTTGTTTCAATTCCAAGATAATTTCTTAGATATGAGCTTTATTAATTCAGTTATTGCTCAGTTATTTCATGTCCTGTTTACTAATTTTTGTTCAATTTACACAACTTATTACGAACAATAATTTTATCATTAAACATTTTTCAAAAACTTGGCGTTGCTTCCCGTGGCATTGATAAATGAGTCCAAAGTCATTAATATTCTCGTAATCACTTGGATGATTTATTTAGAATAGTCCCTTATCTCCCAAACTTTCCCTGAAAAGCGATTGTGAGTCTACCATTAGTCCTTCGACACTGTCGAAACAAACTGCTCGTAGACGAAAAAAAATGTGTCGCCTACCATAATTATTCTCCCCCATGGTGACACCGAAAACTGTTGGGTGTAGAATTACAACAAGGTGACTGTCTGATCCTCCGTTATTTTTTTCGTTTGCCTTTCTCATCTACTGTCGCAAATGATTTTTTTTTATATAGAGTAACAAAACGTTTTTTGAACTGACACTTTTGAAAAATATTGCACCAATTAGCTTCTTAGTTACAAATAGTAAGTTAAAGTATAAAATTTACTCTGGATTAAAATAACTAGACATCATGAGGCAGTAAAATACTTATTTATCATCTTAATATGTTAAGTATATATTTATTCCGAATAAATAAGAAGTTGTTAATTACATAATTTTTAAATTAAAAAAAGTTAGACAAAATATTGGTTTCTACAAATTTTGTATCTAAATTATAAAGACTGCATAAAGTTTAAATTAAAAAAAATGATAAATTTAAAATTTAGTACCGTTTTTTAACATATCCGTTATACATCTATAAGGACACCCTATAATTTAACCAGTTACTCTTGAATTATTTCAATCTACATCATTCAAACAGCTTTCACTCTTGGCGAAAAAGTCAAATTCCAAGTGCGCAGGCGACCTGCAAAGCCGGACACCAAAAACGTTCGCGTTTCGTCGAGTCGCCGCCATGTCGTGTATATACAGTGTGCACTTACCGTGGTAATTGCAGTTTCTCGAGTACACACGTGTGTGTGTGTGTGCGCGCTAACTGCACCGAGCGGCTTTCACCACGAGCTGCGTTTCCTCATAAGGCGGTCCCCGCGTCGCTTGTCAAATCTCGGCCGCTCTCGTGCGAGCCAAGTGCATTATGCAGTTGGCCCCCTTGCGCGCATAAGCACGCGCGCTTGTGAAACTTCGTATTATATATACTTTCACGGAGACTGGCGAGCGAGTGATGAAAAATATACGCATGCACGCTTTAATTAGCTCATTGTGCGAAGATCGATAAGGACTCGGCCGGCTTTTCAGCGGCGATTTATCATTTATCGAGGTACTTTTCTTTAGCGCCCCGGCGATTTGCGCTTTTTGCTGTGAGAAGATGAGTCTGCAGATTTAATTGCAGCCAGACCCGTTTCAACATTGACGTAGCACTATTAACGATTCTGATAAAATCAAGAAAAATGAATTAAGAAATGTCACAATTTAATTTAAAAATTACATTTAAATTACAGCTTACCCTGCATCTGTAGTTCATGATTATGGCCATCAACATAATCGCCCATAAAATCGGTAAATTCATGTTACGAAAACTTATTAATTTTTTTAAATTAAACAGTTATCTCGTTTTTTCTAGTAATTTTTAAAAAATACTATTCTTTTTTGCTGTTACACTATTGCGCTTTTTGTACTAATTTTGTGAAACGTAACCAATTAATATAGTCTGAATGCTATTCCTTGAAATACTTAAAATAAACTGCGGGATAATACTAAAATGGCTATTGTTGCAAGAAACGGTTCAAGAAAGTAGTTTTTCCAAATTCTTAAGAACTCCAGGATACTTCTACCACCTGAAGAGAGGATATTTAAGCTTTCTTTTTGAATATTTTAAAACTCTAAATTTTGATGAATCTCATTGTTGCCAAAGTCATTGAATTTCCTATGCAAATTGAATAGCAATGAATAGAGGGAAACATGAATAACGATTTTCCATTTCTCTTTTGGTATTAGTTATTCATAATCTCCGTGTGGTACTGCTTATAATTTTCTCATTTTCAGTAAAAAAATGTACGAGAAACGAGTACAGAAATTTAATATCCCTAATTAAATTTAACGAATGAAACGTTTAAATTAAAGAAAACATGCGCGCATCACAATAAACTTATCAGAACTTGGGCTCTCGTGCACGTTAACAGATCACGGCAAAATATATCTTTCTCCTCATTCGCTCTCCACGCGCGTGGAGCTCGCATAATTCCTTCAGGCCCCGGAGGCCATCAGGCCGTCGTCCGATCGTTATACGTCCGCGCGACGAAGACTTAGATGCAAATTATGCGGCTCTCAGCGTGGCGCGCGCGCGTTATATACCCCGAGCCACCGGGAGTCCGCAGCTCGTAAAGGGAATCGGCCGGAATATTATGAGGACGAAGCTCCTCGCCTTACCTGCGCACGCACGCGAGGGTGTGTGTGTGTAGTAGGCCCCCGGGATTCCAGAAACGAGTCGACAACCCGACCGAGGGCCGCGCGACGATTTCTCGAGCCCC
Source organism: Torymus sinensis (assembly GCA_030522985.1). Lineage (NCBI taxonomy): Eukaryota > Metazoa > Arthropoda > Insecta > Hymenoptera > Torymidae > Torymus > Torymus sinensis. Next base: position 7,437 of record JAPYZP010003952.1, read on the forward strand.
CGCTGATGGAGAGTCGTCGGGGGGGAGTGGAGTGGTTTGACGTCGACTTATGATGGGGCACCGCTGGCCCGTCGACGCAACGAGGAGATTTTTCAAAAATTTCGTCCCTTTCTCCGATCGTATCGCTACGGGGTCAGCGCTATTGTGGCTTGGCCGCATTGACGATCGTAATTAGTGCGCGTCGCTATATTAGTTTTCCGGCGATTTGATTTATGTCTCCTGTGTAAATAAGTATTCCACACAGCTTCGATTTAATACACATATCAAATTTGTCTTCTTTCTCACATAGTCATTTGTGTCAGGCTGGTTTTACCTTTCTGCGATTGAAAATCGTGTCATTCGATAGTACACTCCGCGGAAGAAAAAACAATTACACGTAATAAGGCACTCTTCGCTCACGGTGGATACAAGCCGCTTCGCCTGGTGGGAAATATGCCCCGCAAATGAGTAGTGATGCGAGTTTACGCTCACGAGTGGTCGTATGAACCGTTTTATGTGTGGGAAAAATACCCCACAGTAGTGGTTAGACTTTACTGCACGTTACCGCAATTTCACACCACGGGACGAATTGTTTTTTTCTTTTTTCAAGTTGCCTCTGCAGTTAATTATGTTTATCAACTAGGAAAATAAAATGAATGTAACGCGTTTTTTCCTACATCGTAAAAGTATATAAATTAACAAGAACTTCATAAAATGAAGAAAAATGAAATAAATAAAACTTTGATAAGTGTATATGTAAAAGGCCCTTAAAATTTACTTCTGAGTGTTAAATATAAAACATTAGGCATATAACGCCCCAAACCCGCATAATAAAAAGCCAATGCATCAAATGATTTCCAAACTATTGCCCCAAAGACGAATCTTTCCCTCCCATAACACGCGAAGATCTCGATAATAACGATTTCCCCTCGAAAAAGATTCATCATCCATCAGCCCGCACTCCTCCTTCCCGCGTAAAAGAAGGGCGCAGTATAGAAACGAAGGAAAAAAAAGGAAGAAGCGAGGCAGGTACCACCATCATCATCCTCCCCCAGGGTTTCCCTCTCTCGTGCCCACAGAGAAAGAGAGGATATATACAGGCTCCCCCATCGCGTCTCGAGACGCTGCTGCATCAAGCGCATCGCGATCGAATGGCCGAGGGGTCAGTGTGTTACGCTCCGCCGTAATTTCACACACTCGTGCGCCTCTCGTCTATAGGGTGCAGAGTGCGTGCACCTTTTGAAACCCGTTAAAATTGACGTCTAAGCTGTAGCGAAGGGCAGAGAGGATCGTGAGAGGGAAGAAGGGAAGTCTGATTGTGCCTATTACGGGATCTCGGCAGGTACACAGGGATTACATTAACGATCCAAGTATTGTGTGTGTTTAACACTTAAATATTCGTGTCTTGCAATTTTTCAGACAAAAATCGATATTCCGTGCATTGCAATTAATTTGCATAACATGTACGAAGTCTGTTGTGTTTCTGAAAGTTAATCAATTATGTGGAGCGGGATATAAAAATACACAAAAATATTTAACATACATCTACTCTTTCTTCTATAGTTTATCTTCTATTTGAATTTAGAATAATAAAATTTTAATTTGAAAAGTGCAAATACCATGTAGAGTCAAAGTAAATTGGTATTTAATTGTATCTATATACGAAAACTTTGAGCTTTTCTAAATTTCACTAGATTTATTGTTTATAATATTATTCATTATTGAAAGGTATAATATTTAAAAATTGATCAACATAATTCCCAATAAAAAAAAGACATTACTTTTTTTCTAATCAGAATAGATGTTCACCACCACACAATTCCACCGTATAAGGTGAACGGAACAAACAATTTCCACGGCTCGTATATATGTGCTCCCCCTCATAATGAAATAGACGATTTCTGGTTTAACATAAAGAGCGAAGGACCGAAATTTGGAAAGACGCGGTCGCTAGAAGGAAAAGAGGAGAGAAAACGAGAAGGTGCACGCAGCTGCCGTCGTGGGTGGAGGCCGAGGATAAAGTTCAATGGGGGAGCGCACCGCGAGCGGATTTCAAATACACGTGCGCTCTCTTGTATATATAAGTATATATAGGAAGGGAAGAAAGTGGTTGAAAGCCGCGGAGAGCGACGTCCTATCACGCGCAACAGGTCCTATATATAGGCGTGTGTGTGTGTGTGTGTGTGTGTGTGTGTGTGTGTACGAGCACAAAGCCGCGAGAGGCGCAGGTGCTCCTCTTTTTTTCCATCGCCCGCGCTCCCTCCCTCGACCCCTCTGATCTATGCGTGTGTGCTCTCTGGCTTCTTCTTCCCGGCTTTCAGATTGTCCCTCGGAGTGTACAAACTCGTTAGAAAGTTGAAAGCGAATTTGGGGTAAATCACGCACTATATACACACCTCTCAATTACACTTTAAAATTGAATTTGCTTTTGTTGGTAACGATAAAGAAAAGTTTTTATTGCATTATTTGCTTGGTTTTGTTCCAAATTGTTATTTCAAAGATCTTCATATATCGAAAATTTAGAACTACGGAAAAGAAAAATTCGTCTATTAACATTTTCACTTTCACCAATTGAACTCTTTTTGTGTAAAAATATAATATAAACTGGTTTTCCTTAATTTTCTGTATAATAGAGAAGAAGTGAACTCCGCGCGTGATATTAAATTACATGCTACTCGGCTTTATTTCTCAGAATCCGTAGAAAATCTAAATTTCATGCGCCCGAGGAAAAATCACGCTCTCGATCTTTCACACGTCTTTTTCACACGGACTGTACGACTAATAGAATCTTAAGGCTCGGCGCGCGCGCACACACGTACACAAATGAAAGAAGAGGGTGGAGATGAGAGCTAAATATAGAGGCGCAGTGCATCGGGACACAGACGGAGATTTACGCCGTTCAAAGTAGGGGAGAGTTGAGGCTCACAGAAGCCTCTCTCTCTCTCTCTCCCTCTTTGATCCGTCTGCAGCCATACATACACGTCCTCGCGCGGCCATATGGGGGTGAAATGCGAAATGCCGACGCGACGACAAAAGCCACCACCGCACGTGCGTATAAAAGCGCAACGCTTCTCTCATTCCTCTTTCGGAAGCGAAGCGCTCGCTGCTGAAAGAAGGCCGCGAGGGAAACCTGTTGCTCGCGTGCGCGCATGCGCAAACTATTTACGTATATATAGCTAGTACCCGCACTCTTTTTGTCGCTGCTATAATTTGTCGTGCGCGCGCACAGGGGGTGGGACTTTTGCGTAGCCGGAAACCAGAATGCCTTTATCCCGGCCATTTTACGGTGAGCTTAATACCTGGCCTGGCGCTTGGTTCTCCCTCTTTTTGCACAGATGGATGGAAGTATAATAAGTAAGACTTGGGTCGTCAAAGTAAAATGACTTTTTCTCATGCGCTCATAAGGGGAATTACCAGAGTCGA
>JAPYZP010003953.1:0-11478 GCA_030522985.1 Torymus sinensis
GCTGTGTGATGTGATCCGATTGTATCCGCTCGGCCGCTCGCTCGGGTTCCGAGACGCTGGATGTGTGCGTTAGGGCTTGTCTGCAATGGGCTGGAAGGTTTGTTGGGATGCGAGGTTAGAGAATTATGCCCGGCTCTGTGTGGTGGGAAAAAAGGTGACGGGATATAGTCGAGCTAAATACTGGCGGATTTGTAGAGACTGTTTCTTATTGTTCCCTATAGCACTCAATATTGGAGCAATATTGCTTTGTCGTCATATTCTTCATATTCGATAATGTTCCCTAAACGTTAGTTCACATGGATGCAACGTTGTTGAAATATTAATTTGCAATGGAGAAACGGAAATCGATGTTGCTCCATGGTTGCATCCATGTATATTGAGGGAACATTAGCGAATATGAAGAGTATATCAAAGCAATATGAAAAATATGTCAAAGCAATATTGCTCAAATATCGAGTGCCATAGGGGGTTATATTATATTAATTGTGTATATAGAAACAAATTGATGCCTAGAGAGTGAGGTTAAGAGTTTGCTCGGTAGATTGTAAATATAAGTATGCCAAAAACACGTGCCCTTATTTGCCCATTGCAATCATACACGCCTGGCGCGCGTAAATTATTCCTATACCTCGTGCGACCAACTAAACAATTTCATTGATAACCGCGCGCGCGTGCATATTAATGTAAACGCGAAAAGATAGCGTGTGGCCGATCGTATATTTTAGACGGCGATTAGCCCCGGATTTGGTTGAGCATATATATCGCGGGGCAAAATTTATTGTGAGCCGAGCCTCAGTGTGTTTGCGCTGCATAATGCAGTTTGCGCTTTGCATATCGGGGACGTGGATTAATTACTTACGTTTTGAAAGTTCGCGGCGCTCGTATATGCGCTTGCTTTTGTACATATATATATACACACACAGAACGATGGCTGCGCGCGCATTTTCCTCACATTAAATAATCGCTACGAATTTTACGTTTCATATATTACAGTCATCGCGGAAGCGAATCATCGAGAATTCAGGAATCGAGAGTGAGAACGTAAAAAACGGTATGTACCCAGAAGTCGTAAAGAAGCCGAAGGAGAGACCATAACGTGTAGAATCGGCGAGTGCCAAGGTCAAAATTAGCCGAGCGCGCGCGCGGTACGTTCTCCCGACGAAAAACGGATAAGACGAGAACGAGCGAGCGCGAAACCGGAAGAGGTCGTAGCGTTGGATATATAGAGCGAACGAGAGACAGGGAGAGAGCGCGCGAAGGAGCAAGAATGACAAAAGGGGCAAAACGAGACGGCGGCGCTCTGCCGGGGGAAGAAGGAAAGAGAAAGTAATACACCGGCGCGGAAGGCGGTAAGTAGGTGAGAGAGAGAAGAGAGGCGAAATCGAGAAAAAGGAGGTAAAACGCGCGCAGTGCGCATCTCTGCGAGAGCCACGTGGTCTGCCGGTACACGCACGTGTATGTAATACACATAATATATCCTCGCGCTTGAGTTTTTGTTTCTTCATTGGGACGGACTGGCTCGACTCGTTGTCGTCTGCATTTTTAATGCAGGCTTTGATGCGTTGCGCCAGAGTCCTCTCTTTTTTCCCCACAGCGGCGGGATGTTTTAATTACGAGGCAGCTCCGATGCCCGGATTTGTACGTATATAGGGGATTCTCTGATGAAAGGTAGGGCTTTGATGGGGTATAACGTCGAGATTACATATTGTCAACGTAATTTAGCGGTCGCTGATCGACTAGTGAAAAGGGTTAAAATAGTAACAAAGACGATTTTTCTCTTCTAGACGTATAAGCTCCCCTCTCGTCCTCTCTACACCCCTCGCGACTGACCATCGGCTGGGGCAATCTCCAAATTCGCCCAGCCGCTGCGAAAAAAGCCGCGCGCGCCTCCGCCGACGAAAAAAAAGACATCCCCCTCCTTCTCTCCACCTCCTGCACTCCACAGCCACATAGGCAAGGTTCGCTTCGAACAGCGGCAAGCTCTGCGCGTCGTCCCTTAATGAAAATTCCCCGGCGTGGCGTCGGCGTCGGCGGCGGCGGCGGCATTGATCGCGGCCCGCCGAATATCGAAAATTTACATCGGCGCGAGCCTCCGGCGGGCTCCGGGAATGCGCGTCGGGAGTGAGGAAGGGAGGAGGTGGAGAGCGAGAGGACCGGCCGGTTAGGAGGTGCGTGCGTGCGAGCTCGCCCACCCGACCGCCTCTCTGTGTATGGGTGAGAGTGCGGGCTAACGATCAAGAAGGTTCGGCGTGTGTGCGAGTTTGTGTGCTGCGCGCCGCGCGGGGGGTGCGAGGGGGAGGATATGGCTACGAGGCCGAGGGAATTGCGGCTGCAGTCGCATGGCTGATGCCCGCGGTAGGGTTATTTTCCAAGTGTGTATGTGTATACACAAACGTGAGCTTTGTTGTTGTATATTCATAGATTTTTCCGAGTACGTTGTAAGGGAGGAAGTAAGTTTTTCATTACACGCGTTTACGAAATATAACCAGATCAAAATCATTAGCGATCGGTCCAGCGTTGCACCGTCCAGAGATATCACGTCCGAAAAACGCCAAAGGCGACGCGAGCTGCCAATCTAATCTGGCAGCGCGCGCGAGTTTCTGAAGAACGTTGACATCGCCCTCGCATTCAATTCCCCCCTATACGTATTTTTACACACGCAGCAGCAGACCGGCGAGTCGCCGCGTCGCATACGCACACACCGACGGCGCGTCGTATATTTCAATCCTCTCTTATACACCCACACAGTCGCTGCCAACCAAACCCAGCCCACCTGCACACGCAAACCTGAACACACGCGGGTGGGTGGGCGAGAGGGCGCGGGAGGACGACTACGACGACTACTACGACGACGACGACGGGGAGGAGGTGGTGGTGGTGGTGGTGCTGGCGCGGCGGCTAGGCACGAAAATCGACGTCGGCCTCCGCTCGCGACTGTTGGGAGGGGGTAGCGGCCGGAGTGGGGGTAGCGTCGCCGGCCGGCCTATACCCCCACCACCACGCGCGCCTCCTAGCCGCCCCGCTCTCGCGAAAGTAAAGCGCGACGCGAGCGAGCTAGCTAGCGCGAGAGGGAGAGGTCGGAGGCCGAAAGGTATGCGGGCGACAAAGAGGATCAATCTATCGAAGCCCGACAAGCGAGGGGAGGCCAGGGAGCCGTAATCTCTCGCTATGTGTGTGTGTGTGCAAGCGCGTTCGGCCCCGGTTGGCGCGGTTCTATGCAACGCTCTGTCTTTCTCGCGCGGGGTATATATATATACGTGATCTTTGCGCGCTAGCCTGGCGCACACACGCGTGGTCGGCACGGTCTGCGCGCTCTCTTTGCTCGCTTTTTCCCCTGATGCCGCGCGCGACGCCGCGTTCTGTTCTTTTAATCGTTATTTTGTCGCGGCGGCGGCGGCGGCTGCGCGACGTTGCTGCTGCTGCTGCTGCTGGGAGGGAGAGGAGGGTTTTTTTTTCGTCGTCGTCGTCGTCGTTCGTTTGGCCTGCTGCTGCTGCTGCGTGAGTTTCGTTGATCTTTAGAGGGGAAGAGAGAGCGAGAGAGAGAGGATATGGGTGTGCAGGTTGGGTGTATGTCGAGCTGTTGGCGTTGCGTCATTGATTGAGCCTGACGCGATGGGGGGAGGAGGAGGTTGGAAGAGGGCGATTGAAGTTTGGCTCGTCTTGGGCGGATTTTGCTACAGCGGATTTTTAGAGAGAGAGTTGATGAAGATTTTTTTTTCAATCAAACGTATAATCAATTTGGCAATGGATTTTTCTAATCGGAGATTAAATCGATTTCTCAGCAATGATTTACTTCTATCGATAACCCAACAAAAATATTCTCCCCCTACCGCCTCGTCTATTTAGTCAACGATTTCCAATCGAACTCGCGTACTTCCCTGCATCTCGAAAAACAACGACGTAAGCCAACGAACCAACCAGCCAACCAGTCAGCCAGCCAGCCGACCCAGCGAAATCCCCGCGCTCCGGGCGTCGACGCGGGGGTGGAAACTTTTGACTGGGGAATTCCGCGAGGAGAGGAGGCTGCACAGCGCTCCGAACGAACGAACGAACGCCCGCACGGGCGAGAGAGACGTATAATCTTCGATTAATCTTTCGCCTCACTCTCTCTCTCTTTCTCCCTCCCGCGGTGAGAGTTCAATACCGCCGCGCGTGTGTATAGTCTGCACCGAGAGAGAGAGAGAGAGAGAGAGAGAGAGAGAGGCTTGGCACACTCGTGAGAGGCGCGTACCGAAAATTTCGCTGGCTGGCTGGCTGGCGAGCTCACTGGCTCGGTCTCGACACCCCCCTATCTTCTTTGGACGTCGATCGGCTCGTCAATTTTTTTTTTTTTGGTCCACAGTCTGGTAGGCGGATGGGTTTTTTTAAAGAGGTTGCTATGCTTTTTCTGTTATGACTGAAGCTATATGTTTGATTTTTCGTAAAAATGGCGCTATTTTTTTACTCACGCGTATATACGGAAGGTTTGGTAAATGTTAGCTTTCGTCAACTCACCTGTAACAGAAATCAATGGAAACATTGTTAAATAAATAAGAATACAGACAACGAAAATATATATTTTTTAGAGTTGAAAATGGTTATATTCTTTATTCCGAAAAAATTTTTTTTTTTACCGAAAAAACTCGAATAACATACGGCTCTAAAGAAACAAAGAAGATAAACACGGCAAAACTCGGGAAAACCGAGCAAGATCCCTCCATTATAAGTAAATATTTTCCATTTCATACGGCGAAAAATAAATTTTTCCCTAGCAAAGTAAATATTGGACGTCGATTGACGGGGCAGGGAGTGAGAGAGCGAATGAAAAGGGAAGGGGAGACGGAGGAAACAATCGCGAAAAAACTGCTCGTGCGAGAGAGAGAGAGAGAGAGAGAGAGAGAGAGAGAGAGAAAGAGAGAAAGAGAGAGAGAGAGAGAGAGCTAGAGAGAGAGTAAGAGAGACAGAGAATGCGAGAGAAGCGACGACAGTAATCGACGGAGCGCCGATTCTTTTTCTCTTATGCGCTCTACGCGCGTGGCTAAGCAGGAAGGAGAGAGAAAGAGAGAGAGAAAGAGACAGACGACGACGAAGAGGAGGCGGAATCGAGTGAGGGAAAGATGATGGGAAATGCAAGTGCGCTAGTTGCGACGATGAAATTGTCTCGAGTGGACGAAGCGGTTAGAGCTATTAACTTTCAGTCGCGTATGAAATATTTGGGTGTTGTTCGGTGGGAGGGAATGGATAAAGTCGGAAATGTACGATAAGTAGTAACGGTAGGGTACGATAAGGAGTGACGAAATGCAAGAGCATTGATAATCGTTATATTCTTTTGACTTTTTGAACAAAGCGCTCCCGAAAAGATATTTTATAATATTGCACTGAGCGCAATATTTGTCCAATAATTATTTGAGTAAAAAATTTTTTCAACATAAAAAATGTTTTTTTTTAATTGGTACACTTGTTTTATTGCATGTTTGATGCAAGTTGCAATAAATATAAAATTTTCATTTAAAAACGCTCAAAATTGATAGAGTTTAAGTTGGAAAATGAACACATAACCTATACTGCGATTGTGTCAACTCGATTGGTAAAACAGTTTTTAATCGCACAGATTACGTATATATCCATTGAAAAAGTCGTATCTCTGATCAAATACTTAAGAAAACCTTTGATCGGCAAGTCACCATAAACCACAACAATAATAAATCCCCTCTGAGGAACCAAAATAGCACTAGTACCATTAAAAAACTAACGACCCTGAAATTCAAACTACCCGCTCGAAGCAGCTCCGTCGGCAAAGTAGCTCTCAGCCTGGCCACCTCGACATCTCCCCCTCGCAAAAATCCGCAGGCGAAAAAAAACGGTTCCCCTCGGCCACCCCACTCCCACAAAAAAAACGCGAAAAAAGCCAGTTCGCGCGCGTATACGAACACCGGGCAAAAAACCACGCGCGCATAATAGGACAAAGAGCAAGATAAATATAACGAAGGGAACGCACACGCGAGTGAGAGAGAGAGAGAGACACACAGAACGAGTCAAAGAGTTCCCCGCGAAATCGCAAAATTCGGCGAACGCATCAAAGAGCGCGCGCTAGCAGAATGGGGGGGACGAAGCAGCCCAGCAGCGACGACTATACGGCGCGAGAGTAGCAAGTGCAGCACCACACGAGGATCAAAAAGAGAGGGAGAGAAGGAGAAAACACGAGGTCCCCCGGACAAAGGGGAATCTGCGCGTGTGCGTATGGGTGTGAGGCAGTGTTTGTGAGAGAGAGAGGGAGGCCATAGCAGACGACAGAGACAGAGTCGCTTTTGTGCAAAGGGCATAAGTAAGAGAGAAAGAGAATTCAATTGTTTCGCGCGAGTGTGTGTGTCTGTGTGTGTGTGGGAGAGAGAAAGAGAGGGTCCGAAGCCCGTGTAATTTGACCTTCAATTCCCGATGCGCGCCCGCGCGCACACACGAGTGTAATGTTAATTTGCGCGCTGTTTGTTTAATTGGAGGGTATATCGGGAGAGGATTTCGTTCCGGTCTCGATGGGGAAAGGGACTTTTTTTTTTGTCGCTGTTAATTTATTTTCCGAGTATAATTTTAGTTTATTTTAGGATGCAGTTGTTTAACGTTAAAATCTTATTTAAAAGTCCATACGAGCTTAATCTTTACTTATGAAAGGGAGAAGGTTACAATTAACATCTAAACTGGAGGCCGCCATATTGTAGGGCTGACCAGCCCGATTCTCATTGGCGGGGAAAACAAGATGGCGAGTATATCGAGATTTCAGCGAATCAGCGCCAAATTTAAAAGTCCAACAATTACCCGCCACATCTGGAATTTGAAGAAAAAAATGGGACGGAAATTTTGTTATTCACCGATAAACCGAGAGAGACATTCCAATCGGCAAATTTCGATCGATCGCGTCGAGCCTCTCTCGCTCTTGCCTATCCAGTTGTGCTAATAGCGCAAATGAAGAATCACCGGGTGAGGCAGAAGAAACGCAAGCGCAATAGAAGAGCGGTTGTAGATAATGAAGAGCCGCAGGTGAAAGTAAAAATGCCATAGAATGCAGAGAGGATGAATACGCGGGGAAGAGAGCAAAACGTTTGTTTAAAAGTTAAGGGAAGCGGAGGGAACCGATAAACGGAGTAACGAGCTTGGTATTTTGATATTCTAAATATACTGCAAAACTGAGCGCGCGCACTTGTACATAACCCATTAAGAGAAATTCCAAGCCTGAGATAAAGAGATACGGAAAATCCGCTTTTCCGCTCCTCACTCTTCGGTCTCGTTGGCCACCTAGCGGTTCCTCGTCGCATTGTAATTAATTTCTATAAACACCACGGGCACCGCCGCTCGCAGAGACGCTTTTAAATCGCATTATATACCAACGCGCGCGCGCGCCACTCTGATGGGATTTTTCGCCTCCTTTCGTCGCTACTCGCACACTCGTATATCCGCGGGATTAAAAAATTGCGCGTAAAGAACGCGACGTTTTCTTTTTTTTGAAGATTTGCACGAGTTTTAAATTTTGCGCAATAACAGCGTGTGCTATAGGAACAAAAAGTATCTTTCCGTTGATTTCCGTGGGATATATTGTAGCGCCGCGCGTCGGAGTTATCTGGAATTATTTAGCGGCAAGTTTTCGTGCGGGGCTTATTAGCACGATTTAGCGCTATCGGCGTAATTGAAACCTCAGACATCCGGTCGGTAATCGTTGCAAATGTATAAAAACAGAGTATAGGAGAGCCGGCTCTGCTCCACTGAAGCCTACAGCTAATAATAAAACTCGGCGATAAAATAGGCAGTTGTAGCTATAAATTGCCGCGCGCGCGCGCCAACGTCAATATAGCTATATTAAAATTTTTAACGATAATAATAAAAGTTTTAATAAAATAACGCGCAACAGGCCCATTGCGTTATAGAATAGTATAAATTTCAAAATGAATATGTAATTTTCGAACCAAAAAAAAAACCTTATTATTTCCTGTCATTAAGTACGAAAAAATTACCCCTACGCATCGGATCTAAAAATTTACCAATCTAACCAGACCCTCCATCTCTCAGCTCCCAACAAAACCAAAACATTTTAACCACTGACCATCCACCATCCTCCCCCTTCCCACAAAATTGCAAAACTGTATCAAATTTCCAAATTGAAAACCCCTCTCTCTTCCCCATCCCCTCTCAAAAACAAAACAAGCCTGCAGTAGAGAGCCGCCGCCGCGCGTATACTTATTAAATCGGCGCAATTTCGCTGGCGGCGGTCGCGGCGGCGACTAGCCCCGGTCGGTCCGACCGTCCGTCCGCAAAAAAGCAATTTCGGCGAAGGAATAAGCAAAAAACGAGGGAAGAAACACGGCCCTGATTCCGCGCACAGACGCGACGCGCGCGCGGGACTCTCTCTGTATGTGTGTGTGTGTATGTACGTGTGGTGGGTTAACTCCTTCTCTCTCTCTTTTGTGAGGCGAGCGCAGCCGGGTCGCTCGGCGCAGGCAGCCGCGTGTGTGGCGCGGTCGAGCGTCGCGGACCGGCTGAGGGTTAGGGTGCGTTCACATAGTGCCGACGGTTGGGGAATTGCGACAGTATAGAGTTTTTGCTTGACAAATAAAGGTGTTTAGTTATAGTTTTTTTATATATCTATATGTTCCAAATTGTTTAGTATGTCCCTGAATTATTATATACTAGAATGATATATATACCAACCGATTTTGTTACACTACTGATATACGCCGAAACTACCTTTTCAGCATACAACACAGCCGCTCCGAAACAAAAAAAAAAACATTTTTTTATACCCACATCCTAAACAGCACTCTGTGTGCACCCCGCTTAATCCCACATATACGTACGCACAACGCATGCACACATTACCATGCGATGGCGCGTCGCGTCCACCCGCCGGGGCAGCAGCAGCAGCGGCGGCGGCGGCAAAAGGGAGAAAAGCAAAAGCGCCGGACCGGCTTCTAACCGCCTCTCTCTCTCCATCTCGTTCGCATATACACACGCGCGAAGCGGTATACGCAGTAACCCGTACGAGAGCGCGAAGAAGAGAGAGAGAGAAGAGAGAGGACCCGGTCATCTTCGCAGAGGAGAGAAAGAGAGAGAGAGAGAGAAGCCGTGTCAAGGACAGCCGGGCGGAGGAGAGCCGGTCCGAAGGACTGTGTCAGTCGTTGATACTTTCGCTCGCGCTCGCGCGCGCGTCTCTCTTTCTCTTCGGAGGAGGTGGAGGAGGAGAGAGAGAAGTGGAGTAGAGTAGAGAACGCGTGTATATACGGAGGCTTTTTTCCGGGAGGAGGCGATAGTGAGGCGCCGCCGGAAGAGGAGTCACGCGTCGATGGAAATTCGCGATGATGGTGTGCGTATCTATAGTCTAGCGAGGTTGCTTTCTTTGTGGATCGACGAATGCGGCTTCGGGATATTTTTGGACGACCGAGAGAATTTAGATAAGGGTTTCATTCGCTAATATTTAACAATTGGTACAATTCTTGGTTCAATGACTATTCTGTGTTACACGCGGAAAGAAGCGATATATAATATAAATTAAACAAAATTATTTTTATTATAGGAACTCGTAAGAGGCAGTACATCCAACTTATATCCGATGGTTCTCTCGCGATTCTATGACAATGTATGTTGATGGAGAAAGGGAGAGAGTGTGTCAAAAAAGCGTCAATTGTTTTTGAATAAACGAAATTTGAATTCGGCTCCTATAGCTATATACGTTCCTTTTTGTTATAGGAAGAGAATCTGTGCCCCCGTCTATGTATCCTCTACGATCGACATGGCACTGCTACACTGAAGCGACTCCAAAACAAATATAATATAACATTTAAACGAACTAACAAATTGTTGTTCTCTCTCTTTTTGCCTTATACATAAACCTTATACATAGATAGCTATAATTTTATTAGCAAAGTAGCTTTATTTGTACACACGTATTTATACGATATACTGTATAACAATCGATCGATACAGCGCGGATATACAACCATACCAGATAATAGCGATAGGAATATACCATGTCTCGAGAGTATATACATATAGCACAGACGTGCACAATATTGCGCCAACATTCCTAGGATCAAGTCAATCGGAATAACTATGGCCGTAATAACCGCGGCGCGGGTAAGATTGGTTCAAGACCCAAAGGTCATTTGCCCGTATTATACACACGCACGCACCGCGTTTGGTTTCTCATTGCCGCTTTTAGTTTTCCATTTTAAGCTCTCTCGTCCACTCCACTCGCTCGCTCGATTCTTCGCGGAATTCGCGCTCTCGCGTTACGTACGTTACATACCCCGGCGTAAACGCACGCGCGCTTTATTGGCATAATCTAAAATCAATCCGGCATTCCCTCGCAAAAAAAGTCATCCGAACAGCGTTCGCCGCGTTAATTGCGCGAGCTCGGAACAATGCCTCATTTAATTACAATGAAAACGTTCCTAAATAAAGTGCGAGAGTCGCAACATCGTTTCGTCACTTGGAAAGGACTCGCGACAGCGCGGGTTCAAAAGCGGAGAAGTATACAGAGAGAAATCGCTGAATTTCTTTCGTCGTCGGTGGTGGCTGGGGGAGGGGGAGAAGGATTTGACCAGGAAGAAGAAGAGAAGGAAAGGAGGTCGAGGGGGAAAGTGTCCCGGCGAAAAAGGAGACCTTAGAAAGGGGGAGAGAATGTACTTGTTGATAGCGCAAGGCAGGAGAGAGAGAGAGAGGTTCGCTCGATGATGGATGATATAGGCGAGAGAGAAGCAGTTTATGCGACCTGGAGGAACGTCAGAATATTGTGTCTGCAGGCTGGATGCGAGCCAGCCGAGGTTTTTTAATGTTATATGCATCTGTGATGGACGAGGGAGTTTTAATTAATAGCTGATGATGCTCTGTCTGTCCTCTTCGTGGTGGCGTTTGGAATTGTTCGTTGTATGATTTGCGGGGAGTGTTTTACTGTTGAAATTATTATAAAATCTGTCCACGTGTTAATTTGCAAATTATACCTACGGTATAATCACTTCATACAAACGGTTCGAAATAATTGGCTGACCGTCGATTGAACAACGTTTTGATACACATTATCTTCTTCTACTATTCTCGAAAAATGAACATGTGAGAAGTCGTTCCACTGCTATACAAAAAATATGAAGAAAATTGACTAATTATTTAGTGAATATTTGTTTATCGTACCCGTGTTAAAAAACGGGTTAAGCTAAGTCTAGGCCAAGTCTAATACATAATGAAAAGTATATAGAATTGTACGACCAGTCAGACTTTCTTACTAGATTTGGCCCAGACTTGGACGAGACTTAAAGGAGTTCTAGGATAAATAGAAATAATGCTAAGAAAATCATGAGATCTGGTAGGCAGGTTAATATCTGTGTGAGAAAAACCTGTGTAAAATTTCAAGATATTTGGGCTACCTACACGGAGAGAAATGTTCGTGTAATAATTACTATACTCTCTAGAAATGGGGGGACAGACTTACATTATGAACCTATTTTAGTATACCTTCAGTAA
>JAPYZP010003954.1:0-11019 GCA_030522985.1 Torymus sinensis
ATGAATATATTTTCATTCTTACTTATTGTACACCATCGCGACAAGAGTCGACTTCCGAATCAACGCCGCTCGCGTGTCCCATTCAAGATTCTCGCTTATTACTCCGAATCGTCGCGCGCTCTGCGATAAGAGACACTTGACGACGCTTTCGAAGAGAGATTACGTATCGTGACTCGGTTTTTGCCTGGAAAGTGTGTTAAACGTCGAGTGTGCTCGATAACTCGTTAAACATGCGTCTCGGAGAGGATGTTGTCATGTGAAGAGAAAGAGAGAGAAACGATGTCGGCGTTTATGAGTGCAAGTACTTATAGTTTTGTTACTATATATAGAGATTTGGTTTGGAGTTTATCGCACTAAACGGAAAGTAGAAGATTATCATTGCGATCGTAATGATGCAGAGTGATTTACCTCAACAATATTTTATAATTAATAACAAACAAAAACAAAAAACTGGTGTCGGATAACGATGGCTAATAAATGAGTATATGTTTATTACTATAATTACACTTTAATAAAAATTCATTTTAATCACTATGTGAAATATATCTAGTTTTTATAAAGTCCAAAGTAAGATTCACGAACTGACGCGTATACCACACGATCGTTAAAACCTCTAGCGCAAAAATTCAAAGAAATAATATTTCTCTCGTCACCCACCCAGCCACTTGTAGCTCGCATCTCCAGCCGAACCTTCTTAACAACCCTGCGCGCCAACAAAAAAAAAAGGAAATCCCCGCTCACTCTCCAATCATGTGGAACCCCCGCGGATTGATTCGCCCGGCTCGAAGCCTAAAGAGCGCCGGGATCCTCCCGTAATTCAGGCATCTTTATTGCGCCGGGCGTAAATAACGTTTTTCGGGAGCGATTTACGGGCGGAGCAAGAGAGAGAGAGATTGAGACGCGCGTGAGGAGGAGACAGGTGAAGGCAATTACGCGCCGGGTGGGTGACGTGGGAGCTGCTGCTGCGAAGGTGAGAAAAGGTTGGGCCGCGTCGGTGTAATTGGGTTATTATATGAGCGCGTTTGGTAGAGGTTGGTAAATTTCGGGGCTTTCTTTCAGATGTTACTAATCGCGTAATATTTTACAAACAATCAAGTTTTACCCTGGAACGCTGCAGACATCAATACAGAATTTTACTAACCAAACGATATTTGTCGCTGCTTTTATCGGGCATAGACGTCAACCGGTGTATACTTACCACCGCGGTTACCTCTAAATTGGATAACATCTAAACTGCTTTAGCGCACACTCGTTTACGTTGCCGTGGCGGAGGCGAGCGGCCCAAAGGCTTCTTGTCCCATGAACCCTCGTGTTTATCACACCGTCGACTGTACACTCTATCTCGAGACTCCGGGAGTAAGCGCGATCGTCGATAACAGAAACTGCCGCACGTCCACCCACGCCGAGAAGGTATCACAATGGACAACGAAGGCGACGTTAATTAGTCGCCGGTTGCTGTATTGTTCGAGTCACGGTCGTTTTTTTCTGTTTGCCGATTCTCTCCATTTGGGCGAATTAAATCGTTCCTATATGAGTTTTTGCGCCAAAGAAATTTGTCAGCCTTGCTCTCTAAATTTAAATAAGTGAAATTTTCACTTATCTTAGAAGTGAATGTCTTTTTCACTTTTTTAATAAGTGAACGATTTAACATGTGAACGCCTATATCATTCACTTATTTAAAAGTTGAAAAAGTAGTTCACTTCCTTAATAAGTGAAAATTTCACTTATTTGTCAAGTACATAGTCGTTCACTTAGAAAAAGTGAATATTAACATATTGCATAAGTGAAATTTTCACTTTCAATTAAGGGAATTAATTGCTTAATCATTTTTTATTCACTTATTCATAAGAACTTTTTCACTTTTTCAAAATTACTTATTTAAAAATGTCATGGATTTTCACTTAAATATAATGTAGAAATGCTCTTTATATATAAGTTTTTTTTTTGTTGTCACTTTTTGGAAAAGTGAAAATTCTTTTTTTCTAAGTGGACGACTATGTACTTGACAAATGAGTGAATATTCACTTAAAATAAGTGAAATTTCACTTATGTTACTTTATAGAATGTGGTTTTTTGTTTTTATAGCTGTTAAGGTCACTTAAAGGAGTAAAATCCCAAACACTTTTCATTTCGACGCGACGTTGATGTATAAACCAGCTCTCGGCGCGCGTACGTTGCACACTACAATACCACCTGCAATTTCACTTTCGCATCTGATTACCACTCGTGGAAATTCTGCGCAGACGCGCGATTCATCAGCGCTTCGCGGATGAAGTCGTATTATTGTCTTTGGTATCCGCGTCGTGGGCAGAGTACATGTATACATATCCGCGCGCGCCGCAGAAATAGGATATAGTATACGCGCCACCGTCGCTACTTTCGAGAGGAAAAACGAGTAGGATTTATTTTTTTGGAAACAAAAAATGGTTTTCAAAAAGTAGATTTTCCTTGACATAATAGGTTTTCTTTTAAATAATGTATAGACATATTCCTATTTTATAAAGAAATCTATACAAAAAACTCAAACCCAAGAATCTAACGACACTGACTCCACGCTGATATACCTCCATCATCCATATATCCCTCTCGCCCTTGCCGATTTTCCCGGCAATCGATCGGCCGCTCTCTTTCGTCCTAACGGTATAAGTACATAAGTACGTGTGCGCCCCGTCGCGCGTTGCGCAAGACGCCGCCGCCCCCGCGAGCGGTTAGCCGATGCGCCGCGGAGATATGCGCCACTCGCGGTTCTTGTTTCTTTTCCCGCGACGTTACATCTTTCGTTGTGAATATGTATAGATAGTTTATAACTTTTACAACCGATCGGTGCAGCCACGTCGATATTTCGCACTCTCGCCTACCGGAATACACGTGTACCTCGTGTCGCTAATACCCAGCTCGGATAATGCGCCCGTAGTAATACCCGCTTTTCCCTCGCTTGTAATATTATAAAGCTGAGAGGCGCTGCGCGGAACAATGGAAATTGTTTATAAATTGCGGCGGTGAGAGAAAACGAGATCGCAAACTTTTCGGCCCTTGTCGCGAGCGCGCGCGCGCGCAGAGATTTTATCGGGCGATTTTTACGATTAGCGATATACATATATATATATATATATACAGGATAAACACTTTCACGTAAATTCCGCACGCGCGGTTAGAGTCGCGGATGATGATTTTTGCGATCGCCGTGCTCTATAATCGGTAAATTGAATGCTAAGTACGCCGCGCGCTCGCGCGGTCTTTGATACGTTAAGTGGCGCTTTTATATACTTCCTGGACGATCTAATTTAATTTATGTAAGAAGGGTAAGGATTATATGGCAAAAATTGCCGAGTTTAAATTCATGCGAAATGGAGATAATTTTGTAAAAGTATATGTGGGAAATTTTTACCGACGGTATATAATCGTATGCGCTGGATTTAAAATGTACATAATATATACGCAAACAAGATTTGTCAAACATTCCTATACTCTCGATATTGGTACATTATTCTTCTATGCTCCACCCGTATCGTCAATGACTTGTTCTGTATCTCGGTTCAAAGAAGACATAACAATCAACTGATAAAAAGTCATTTCGTTTACTTCTGAAGAAAAATAAAATCAGTAATACCCAATTAAACTTATATATACATACTGTATTTTTGCAGAATGTGTAAGAAAGACGACATGTACCAAGCTTTCGGTACTTATTCCCAATTCAAACGAAACATTATACCAAATCTATAAAAAAAAAGAAGAAAT
Source organism: Torymus sinensis (assembly GCA_030522985.1). Lineage (NCBI taxonomy): Eukaryota > Metazoa > Arthropoda > Insecta > Hymenoptera > Torymidae > Torymus > Torymus sinensis. The sequence continues at coordinate 3,742 of JAPYZP010003954.1, forward strand.
AAATAATAAGAAACAATTAGTCCAGCTTTCAAACTCGCCGCTAGAGAGGCGATCCTGAAACACCTGAAACAGTCGTGGCGACCATTAGCCGCTGCAAACCGCAGCAGCGGATCCTATTCTTTTTCTTCTTTTCTTCGACCGCTTCTTCAATCCGCCTCTGCAGACTGCACTCTGTAACTTTCACATCCCTCTCGACTTGTATGCTCTCTTTCCGCGGCAATCATCGGCGTAGTGGTACCACACCTAATTGCCGCCCTCGCTGCCTCGGCGACACACACAAACACACCACTCTTGTGTGTTTAGGTGAAAGCACGACAATTGTTTTTGCGTCCGCGCGCAACGCGCAGGAAAGGACAATGCGCGGAGAGCCAATTACGCGGATACGATCTGGATGGCCCCTGTGTGTGCCCGTGTGTATATACACGCGCGCGAAAGTATGCCGAGTATGGTTTATAGGTACAACGGGTGATCGTTATCCGCGCGTGTTGCGGCTACGCCTTTTTGCGCGGATGGGTGTTTACCCAGGCGCGGAAATCGGCTGGTAGTAGCAGCAGCGAGCTTTTTCGGTGGTGGGGTTTGATTGGAGAACAACAACAAAAATTGCATTGTTATATATCTGTACCAGTTGGTAATAATTAATGACTCTTTCACCATTATACTTTTACTTTTACCTCTCTTTTGCTTTCAATAACACTTGTCACCAGAAACACGAGACAATTGTACCAACACTTTCGAGACTGTATCTCCCATCACCGCAGCTCTCATAAAAGCGCGGCGCCTCATCTCTTTCTCTCTCTCCCTCAAAGCCCAGCGTCAGGAGCGATGATTTTCTAATGAAATCGACAAAACTGTGTCACAAGACGCTGCTGTCAGCGCGTTAGTCGGCACTCGTGTGACACGCGCGCACGCGGTTGTCGCCAGATGCGCAAACGCACACGCGCGCGAGATCGATTTCTCGCACGCGGGATGCGGTAGCGAAAGTGACTCTGTATTATAGCTCGCGTGTGAGATCATTTACGGAAAGCCGCGCGATGTTGTGTCGATCGGTGCGCGGGCTGCGGATTCACGGGGTGGCGGTAATGGCCGTCTCGTATGCTGAGGTTTTAGGTATAGCTTCTTAGCTTTTAGTTTATAGTGTGGAGTAGATCTGTAGTTTACTTAGAGGTGTAAGTTTAATGAATAATACGGTTAATGCTTAGGTTTGATGGATATTGTTGAAAAAATCGATGTTATTTATTACCTATATACGTTACTGGAAAACACGTTGACCAAGTCTACTATATAATGGCGATAGGTGGGAATAATCTAGTGTAATTTTTGTATATTTCAAGATTTTCATTTTACATGCGAAATGTATTTATTTTTAGCATGCGCGCAACAGCGCCAAGTTGTTATATACATCCAGATAAAAAATAAATAAAATTTTGTTGTTTGTCGTATGAATTTCAAATAAAGAGATTAGGTTACTTACTAAAAGACACTATTACTATCTTCGTGAAAGTATCACCAGATATCGTTTTTGTATGATCATTTCAAACTTTTTATTTATAAACTCTTACTTCTGAGTTTGCCGCTTGTTTATCAAGTTCTCTATCCATGTCAATTACAATTTATTTGGCGATTTATTCATCAATCTTCCCATTCATGCCTATTACAGATGATTCATCAGCACTTTCTAAATACGTGACATCCGAAACTGGTCTAGTAACAATTGTTTTATTCTCATCTTACACGAGTACTTCGTAATATTCGTCGCCTTTCTGAAGAATCTGGAGTTTTTCAAGATGATATTCAAGATGGGGGTACTGCAGACATCCACGACATCGATGTTTTGCCTACCGTGACCCATGGTAACCAGGGTTATCTGGTTCTATCCTTTCCACTCACCTGTAAGTGATGTCACATCGTTTGAGAGTAAGTAAGACCAAAGATCGCCATCTGGCAACTCAATTCTGACCGTAACCGCAAACTACGGCCTGCTGATTAGGGGGCAAAACAACGTTGGTTATGAACTGGTTCAGGACCAAATCTGAAGTCAACTATACCATAAAAGAGGATATAATGTAATTTTCAATCAATATGATACTATTATGCTAAGTGACAACAACAAATACCCACCTCCAATACAGCGATATCAGCAGTCTTTGTTCTTGGGCTGGGTACCACTATGGCGAAGAACGCTTGTGGGATGTAAATTTTCGCAACCTCTCTCTTCACGCGATAGCGTTCTTCGTAGTTGTGAGCATGAGTGGCACCGGCTACGATGGTGTACTCCGCGCTTCTAAATCTGTTGTTACTTCGATCGATGAAAGGGTGGACTGCGGTGATGATGTACCGGTTGTTGAGAATGCCGCCGTCATAGCGGTGCAGATCGTTGATCTGAATCGAAACTGCATTGGTCTTCTGGTGCCCAGACGAGGCGGTACCGCCGACTATGAATTCGGCATGCAGTCTTGCTTCAGCTGCAATGGCAAATGAAAAATTTGTCGTAAATTTATTATTACTTAGAACTGTTTAGTAATGTATCGTTTGTGTACAAAACTAGTAGCTATCAAGCCACACCGATGTGCCATGTATATTAGATTCATTTTTGGATATCGATAAACTGATACGGTTGGACTATGCAAAATGCTCACAGGCTTCGATAATTTTAAATTTTTCAATCTTTTATATACTTATGCGAATTAGTGGATTGATATTGGTATAACTTTCGCCAGATGTTTAAACATTAATAAAAGATATCTCATAAATTGAAAAAAAACAACAGAGAAGTATTTAATAAAACAAATTTCAGTAATAAGTAAATAATTATAAATAGAGATTAGCAATTGACGTCGATACTAGTGATATAGAGCACATTTAGTGCCTACAGATAGTCCCTATCACAAATTACAGAGATCGTTATTTATGCAAATAGCGAATTTTTAAATATTTTGGTATTTCAAACCTGTACTTGCAAATGAAAAAGTTGTTTAACGAATTTTAGAATTTCCCGATTTGATTGGAACCATTATATTTTTAAATGCCTAAGGAAGATTCCTGGAAACTTCCAGTACTCTACGTGTGGTTGTTAAAAATTTGTAAGCATTTTTTGTGACCGTCTCGAGTCGTGCGCACGTCGTAACACATGTGTATCGTGGCGCGCGGCCTTCAACTGCACTTATCGCAACACTCACGAAAAATTCTATCTAATAGCAATGCATAGGGTATCGGAATTTTCCAAAAAACTTTCTTAGGCCTTTATGAATATAGTAGCTCAAATTGCGGAATGTGCAAATTCGTTACATCACCCATTTAAATGAAATTCTCAGATAAAATACGGAGAAAATAAGTATCTCGGTACTCCGTATTTTAGCGAACTCGTAGGGCTCTCGTTACCGCGAATTCGTGCATCTCGAGCGTTTATTTACATCGCTCGGACGAGGTATTAGCAATAACTAAGCACGGAGAGAGTGTGACTCGCCGTTGCCAAGTCGCGCTCGATTTAAGTTCGAATCAGATTCTCTCGTACCGTCGAATCGCGTATACGCGAATTAGACCGTTGGGGAAAACAGCAACGTGCGTCTATATACGGGTGCAGCGTAGTGGATGAACGCTGGAGGTTTGGACTCGACCTGAACACTCCGAAGTCAACCGGAGGGTAAGGCCTGACGCAGGAGCGGACTAGCGAGCGAGCGACGAAAGAGGTGCCCTCCTGCCCGGTAAGACTGTTTGAACATTCCGCGCAACGGTCTCTTCTTATAGTTTTGGCTCGCTGCAGCGAGCGACTGGTGTAATAAATTTGATCCACCACCGCCGAGCGGCGGATCCCGCCTCTTGTCTGCGCGCAACGCGACGCGTTTTCGATGTAAGTTTTTATCGTAGAATAGACCTTGTTATCGTTGTTACATATAACTGAGGTTATTCTTCATGTCTCTACCTCAACCTAACCTTTCTTCCGGATACCTCCGCCTCGGCAGGATCGACGCACCGAGACGAGGATGATTCTGAGCGGATCGACTAGCTAGACGCGGAACATAAACCCCGAGTGCTCGTCGTAGAAGCAGCACTCGACGGCACCGCGTTCTAGGGTACGGATCGCGATAAAAAGGAAATATTCCACCAGGTCTCTCGTTATAAATGGCAAATACAAGTTTAAAATACGGAAAAAAATAAAACTCGCTATTTGGTTCAATAACTATCTCTATTATTGTGTAAAAATTTCTGAAGAAAACATTTGATCTTTTTTTCGGGAAATCGCGTTATGTCTTCCTTTCATTTCCAGGCCCTCAATTGAGATCAAACCTTATGTAATCGATTAAAAACTACCTACAATTAACAGTACACAAGTATTTTTTACACGGCAATAGTGTATAAAAAGTCATTAAAATATAATCAAAGGCTACGCTAATGAAGTCTACAGAGATAATTTCGTGATACAAATTTTTTATCGTGGTAATTTGTGCACTACAGAGTTCAGATCTACACATGATGTAATATTTAATCGTGTAAACTATCTCAGTGTAGACTATATATTTTATGTGTACATATTTTCTTAATATTATTTGTGTAGAACTTAGTAGTGCTATAAAAATCTTGTGTAGGCACTTAATGTGCTCAATATCACTAGTATCAATTGCTGATCTTTATTTATAATTATTTACTTACTACTGAAATCAGTTTCATTAAATACTGCGTGCGCAAGGTAATAATTTATACTTTACATGCATAACTCATTGAAGTTGAAAGAATATATTTCTAATATTCTCTATTGTTTTTTTTTTCAATTCATCAGACATCTTTTATTGATCTTTAAAAACCTGGCGAAAGTTGAACCAATATCAATACTCTAATTCGTATAAATATGTAAAAGATTGAAAAATTTTAAATTATTCAAGCCTGTAACCGTCATACACAGCCCAACCGCATCAGTTTATCGATACCCAAAAATGAATCTAATATACCTGGCGCTTCTGTGTGGCTTGATAGCTACTAGTTTTATACACAAATGTAAGTACTCTATAATTAAACGTTACATTATTAAGCAGTTAATGCAATTAATAATAAATTTACGGAAATGTTTCATTTGCCATTGCAGCAGAAGCAAAACTGCATACCGAATCCATAATCGAAGGTAACGTCGCGACTGTGGAGCAGCACACATATTCAGTTTCGATTCAGATCGACTATTTTCACATCTGTGGCGGCGGCATTCTCAGCAACCTGCACATCATCACCGCGGCCCACTGCTTCATGAATCCAGAAACTAACAAATTTGAAAACAGGAAGTACCTCGTTGTAGCCGCTGCCACTAGGGCTCACAACGAATACGACCAGTATCGCGTGACGAGAGAGATTGCTAAGATTTACATTCCACGAGAGTTCAACTTCGTGGGGAATAAGTTTTCTGATATCGCTGTAATTGAGGTGGGGATTTGTTGTTGTCACTTTACATAATATCATATTGATTGAAAATTACATTACACCCTTTTTTATGCTATAGCTGCATTCAGGCTTGGGCCTGAACCATTTAATAAACAACGTTTTTTTGCCCCCTATTGCGGGGCCACATCTGACCTATGAGCATCAGCAAGCCGTCGTATGCGGTTACGGTCACAATTTCGTTACCATTCGTCACAATCCGCTAACCCACGAGGAGGTGGAATTCAGCACTGGTTGCTACGAACGGAGATTCGCTGTGGTGAACATTATATCAAACATGGCATGCCGAAATATCTATAGAGAGCTCCTGGATAGCCATCTTTGTGGTCATCTGACACAACGGTCCCCTACTAACCCCGAAGGGCTTTGTACGGTAATTAAGTTCAATATTTATCTATCTCTAGTCATTGCGCATATTCTTAGTGAGAAGGTGAATCTAAGTCTGTTATTGGCTAATTTTAAGTACCTAAATTATTACAATGTTTTCGATTCGCTTGATTAACCATTGATTATATGTCCAATCTCACAGGGTGACAGCGGAGCTCCTCTTGTTATCGGCAACACTATTATTGGTGTTGTGAGCTCTAGTCCCAAGGGATGCAGGGAGGATTTAGAGCCAGCTATATACACTAGAGTTACGTCATTCATACCGTTCATCACAGAGGCCATGCACGGTGTTCAGGCAGCCAATATGCGTCTAGCGAAATTCGAAGTGGTAGAATGTGGCTTATTGTGCAAAAAGAAAGTATTGGTAGAACTGTAGTTTAGATTGTTAATAAGCAGATTGCCACTTGTTACATCTTTTTTATACCAAATATTACTGTATTTGATGTAAAGCACTTTGAAAAAATAATTATTTGTTGATTTTCGAAATAAAAATTACTTGACATAAAATTTGATACATGGAGTTTTCAGTCTTAAAAAGAGGTATTATTTGAACAAAATATTTATTAAGTCTATGTATTTAAACCTCTTCCTGTTCTATTTATTTTAATAAAATTGCAAATTTTGTTTTGCTTCCTCCTAGAGGAAGTTTGTATGCCGGAAGGAAGTTTGTTTCGATAAAAAGTTTGTATGCCGAAATTCTCTGTGCAGACTTTATTTGTCCAGAATTTCACTATATTTTGAAGACTTTTTATATACTATAGTTGTGTACAAAATACTTGTGTACGATGCCACCGAAAGTCGTCAATTAAATTGGTATACTTAATTATAGGTAGTTTTTAATCAATTATATAAGATTTGATCTTAATTGAGGGCCTCGAAATGAAAACGAGTACATAACGCGATTTCGCAAGTGAGTTCAAATATTTCTTTCACAAATTGATATACTATATCAGAGATTGATATACAATATTCATCCAAATAGCGAATTTTAAAATATTTGGTTCGTTATTTTAAACCTATATTTTCAAATGAAATGTTTAACAAATTTTAGAATGTCGCGATGTGATTGGAACTATTATATTCTTAAACGTCTAAGGAAGATTCCTGGAAATTCTATGTATGTGGAACTCTGTGTGTTGTTGTTGAAAATTTGTAGTATTTTTTGTGATCGTCTCGAGTCGTGCGCACGTCGTAACACGTGTATCGTGGTGCGCGGCCTTCAAGCGCATTTATCGTAACACTCACGAAAAATTCTATTTAGCAACAATGCATTGAGTATCGGAATTTGTAGCTCAAACCAAATCGCGAAATATGCAACCGATCGTGGGTTTCATTTTGACGAAGATTTCTTAAAAATAGATAATCGATTGATAATCGAGCCATGAGCAGACTGGAGCACAATTACTCTGAGGCAGCTTCTTTTTTCGATATTAAGACAATCAAATCACTACATCATTATCATGACGGTTT
>JAPYZP010003955.1:0-10833 GCA_030522985.1 Torymus sinensis
AACGGTAAATCGCTCCCAAATTTGAAGGTTATACTCATTGCTATCTAAATTAATTTTGCTGAAAGTTTCAAAAAGAAATCGAATTAAATCGTTTTAGGTAATAACTACCTTTCTCAACAAGTTTCACAGAAATCACAAGAAATGTACTTTTTCGGAAAATGTCCTTAAGAGCTCAAAACCGAAAATCGGATGAAAATTTTGATTTTTAAAAATCATACGTCTTCTCTCTAAAAATGAATAAGTGAAAAGTCGTTTACTAGTAGAAATAAGTCAAAAAATAGACTAATTCTTTAGTGACTATTCACTTATTGAAGTAGTAGAATAAAATTTTTACTGCATAATAAGCGTATATTCACTATAGAAATAGTCAATTATTTCACTTATTTTGTACTAGTGAATGACTTTTCATTTATTCATATTTAGAGAGTCAATACATTTTTAATTTCATTCAAAATAGTAACGCATCTTCAAATTTTATTCAATTCTCATTTTGTTGGTCTTATATTGTTCGGACAAGGATTCCTGACAGATCGCGAAACTCAGAAATAAAATATATGTCTTGATTAATTACTAAACTTAGGTTTTCAAAAAAAGAGCTCACTTTTTAAGTTGACTACTATTGAAAATGTTTAATTATTTGAGACAGAAAAGACTTTTTCTAGCGAGAATGATGATTGAGCACGAGTGGTTCACGAGTTTGAAAAATTCAATTGCTCCCTTGTTACACATAGTGCTTTTTTTCTGGATGGGTATATCGAGTCCTCATAAAGGGAGACTAATTACTTTTCCTCCCGCTACTGGGGAAAACCTCGCTAGACGCTCGAAATACACGACTTTCTATTCGCTTTTCTATGCAGGTAAAGGCTCTTTTTCATGCAGATGTCGAAAAAAAATATTTTCTGATGCAGTGGGCGTAAAACTAGGGGTCTTATTTATTATTTATTTATTTATTTACGTAATGCGAAAACTGTGTTTTCCTTTCAATCTGATGATCGTATCATACTCGTGCCGACTTGGTTGGCACGAGTGCGCAAATCGAAGTAAATTTTTCACATCCGAAGGCAAGAACCCTTTATTTAAAGTCCACAATTCAAAGTGTAAAAATAGGTCACTAAAATAAAATAAAAACACTGACTACATATTTCAGAGTTCCGCATCAATATAAGACAAGAAAAAAAAAATAAATAAAAAACAATTGAATAAAATTTGAAGATGCGGCACTATTTTGAATATTTTTTTAATTTTGATTTTTAAAATTTGAAATTCTTCAAAAATTTTCGGCCGACTTTCGGTTTTGAGAGCTTGAATTTTTTATCTGGTATACCTTGATAAAGCTGTCAACTTCAAAATAAGTAAAAAAGCACGCATAGTAAATTATTGATATTTTAAGTATAAATGGATTAATTTTTGACTAGGATTATATATTCAATAAAACCTTAATCAATGTACTTGGTACTCGTTCGCAAATTTTCGTTGAAATACGTTAAAATAATAGACGCGAAATATCTAAAAATAGATATAGCCCAGACTACACGAGCAGACGAAGAAACGGTAATATTGTTTATAAGAATTCACCGTCTACTAGGCCTCGTCACTCCTTTTACGGTTGATTGTTCAAGGTTTAAGTATTTTCAAATCAGCTCACTTGGGAAAAAACAAATCAGCGGAAAAAAAACCTGTAAATCTATTCAACGAGGTAATTAGGCATACAAAGAATAGCCGGAGGCTGCAATGGGGAATCCGTGTGTTGGCTGACCCACTTTTACTTCCCTGTACGATTATCCGTTGAGAGCGATTTTTTTTCCTCGTCTGGCAGACTTTCCTGGTTCGAAGATTGGTATGTTTATGAGGATAACTTTGGACAATATAGAATACGTTGTATACTGAGCATAAACAGCGAGACTAATAACATTTTTAGCTATGTCATCGTGTGTGATTTTGTTTTGAACGATTTTATAAAGTTGATCTAATTATGAAATTCCATAAAGTTTAATCACTAGTCAAATATAATGTACATACTGATTTTGTTAAACGATGATTTTGTATGTGTGTGTATGTGTGTGTATGTGTGTGTGTGTGTGTGTGTGTGTGTGCGTGTGTGAGTGTGTGCGTGTGCGTGTGCGTGTGCGTGTGTGTGTAAAGCAAAGTGATCTTGAAAGGCATTATATTACATCAAAATGGGTAGGTATAAATAGGAATAAATGACTAACTGTAATTGTGGCTGTGGGATTCAATGGCAGTTTACACTGATAGGTCGAAATGAAAAATTAAAAAAGTAGGTTAAATTCATTGTAGCTAACGAAAAAAAATTCATATCAGTACCCCGACTCACTAAGACTTTTTTTATGTTTTATCAAAACTGATAATAAAAATTGTATTTGTATTATATACTACCAATAAAAATATTTCAACTAAAATCCTAAAATACGTTTCTGGGTAACTGAAAATTACGTCATTGTTCTAAAAAAGTAAAACAAAGTGTTCAAACAAAGATTAAAAATACGATGTAAAACTTCGAATAGAAAAAATTTAAATGCGAATTTTACGGTACATTATTAGTCTCAAATGCGTATTTTTTTTAGTAATTATAAATTAATAATATTTTTACAGTTATGTGCAATTCTTATCAAGTGTCGACAAAACCCGAAATCACGATTTGAAAATTTTTTTTCGAGCACACTTACCAGACCTGGTTTTTCTCCTTGTTTGTGGTATATATAAGAGAAATTGGTGGTTGAGCATCATCCATCAAGTTGCCTATTTTTTCTAGAACAACTTCTTACTTTTTAAGAAAATGGCATAAAAAGCCCTTCTCTTCAAACCTCAGCCGTTTAGCCCAGAAACGATCTACTCAACGCCTAAAAAAGCATAAAAAAGTCAGCGCGGCGGTTTCCTGCGATTTTTTCCATTTTTATGCCATTTCGACGTTCAACTTCAAACCTTTGTAACTTTTGAAAGAATCAACATTTTTTAATTTTGAAAAAAAAGAATTAAAGCTCTTTTCTTGTAGTTTTAATTTCTTTTTGAAAACTTTAAGTAGATCGTTTCTGGACTAAATGGCTGAGGTTTGAAGAGAAGGGCTTTTTATGCCATTTTCTTAAAAAGTAAGAAGATGTTCTAGAAAAAATAGGCAACTTGATAGACGATGCTCAACCACCAATTTCTCTTATACATACCACAAACAAGGAGAAAAACCAGGTCTGGTAAGTGTGCTCGAAAAAAAATTTTCAAATCGTGATTTCGGGATTTGTCGACATTTAGATGAGAATTATACGTGTCATTTAGCGTACATCCTTTATACAATACCCAAGTACTTTTTAGAACAAAATATGAAAATGTAATTTTCAGTGTTATTGCTTTTCTTATTTTTTGCTCAGGGCAGAATTATTCACGTTAAAATGGAATAAAATTGGTACACAATACAAAGAAATTTCTCTAACCCCAATTAATTTTATTGAAATGCAGTAAAAACTGTGATTGTTCGATTTGCCCAGCCATATAATATTTTAAATATTTAAAAAATGTTTGTATCGCAATTCTTAATTAAAAATAATTTTGGTATACTTGACATATTATGAGTACATTTGTAAATATTTTAAAAGTATATATCACTCTACACATCATTAATTTATATTATACCTACACAAACAACGTGGTTTTTTTCTTTAATTGCATCATAACAATAAAACTTAAATTTCATTGATTATCATTCGTTGCTACATTATTTATGAATCAAAATAATATTTATTTCTACTTAATAACAATAATGTTGGTTCAGATATATTCGTTAAAGTATGTGCTTCTTTTTGCCCGGGTTACATGGTAATAATTTTGGAAGAAAACACACTAGATATAATTGAAATATATACGTATTTAAGGCGCGCGATTTAGCTAAACCATATGTATACCTCTCTCGAATCTCAGCCAAAGCTGTACCCCGCGCGTGGTCAGCCGTTCACAGCTTAATCTACCAGAGATTAGCTCCAATAAAGTTCGGGCTATATAGGCTAGATAGCTAATATAGCTGTCGCTATACCGTGCGCTTAAAGAGACATATTATGCGCGAGGTTTCTGCACCGCGAGGAAAGTTGTATAATCTATGGCGGCACAGTCTATTTAAAGATTAATGCGGCAGCTTTTACGCGACAAGGTCGCATAAGCGCCGGATACAATTTTGATTCCGAACTTCAGCTTGGCAAAGTTGGGTGTAGATATTCTACTCAGGCCTGCGAGCGCATGTTATGCGCGTGACATTCGAAGTCCATGAAGCGATAATGAAATGAATATATGCTTTGAATGCATTACGCGTTAGTTTGATGATTGGTATAGCAGTGAGTCTACCCCTTGTCAAGGTTCAATTTGCATGCGCGCCATCTGAATGCGCAGTTTATCTATATTTCTATTATTGCTCTATCTCGAGAGATTGAATCTCATAGAATTTTTCGTGATTTTCGATTAAAGAAAAATGTTATCAGTTCAGAAGAAATATCATGAAAAAATGTCCTTGCACGGTGGAAGCTTATCAAAGTAACATCTTGAAAATATATGTACGGTGCCGCGGCCGCGTATCTTTTCGAGACGCGCAAAACAATTGAAAATTTTTACAAACTTTGAGCAATACGTGTATGACAAGACGCTATTTCTAATCTCTCGTGGAATCTCAACGTAATAGTTTGAGTTTGATAACAAACAGTTAACGATTGTGGACTTTAGTCGCGAAGGTAATCTTTATCTTTTGAATGTCAATATCTTTTTCATACGTGAATGGAGTTTGTAAAAACTTGCCTTTCGAGTATCGCGATAATAATCGGAAAATCTTGCGCAGAGAAACAATAATAATGAGCTGACGAACAAGTTTGTAATAGACATCAATGTGTAATAAATCGCAATCCCGTCATTAATAAATACACGGCACGTGATGAAATATCTTCAGAAAATGTGGGAAAAAAGAATTGTATTTTTTAATTTGAAATTTGAATATAAATTATGATAAAGTAATGACTGAAATTTCTTTAGTTCAACCGAAGCGACATTGATAAAATTATAACTTCCAGTTTTTGCAGTCATAAATCTATGGATCATCTCGGAACGACGGAACACAAAAAGGAAATCTTTTTATAACGCTGATTTCTGCCGATTCGTCAATCAAAAACACATGCGACCACAGTTATCTGTCAATAAAAATGTTACTTCTTACCCCACAGGTCCAGATATTTGCACTCTCAAAAAACAAACGCTGTCTCAAACAAATCAAATCTCATATGCACGGAAACTCGCTAGTTATTACCTATTCAAACACACACACGCACACACACACACACATCCCAATCAATCTACGCGCTCGGGCTTGCAAGAAATCGCGACATTCTATAATGCTCGCGAAATCGTCAACGGCACGATCGCGGGGGCGGCTGCCTGTTCGCTGAGCGCGCGTGCGCTTTTACCGCGCGGCCGAGCGAACTCGCGCTTATGTGGCCAGGGCCTTATAATGCGCAGATGCGAGTGGTGGGAGAGGCGAGAATAGAGTCGTGTGCAGAACACGCGAGCAGCGTGTAGGTGTACGCTATCGTCGATCATGATCTGACACTTGCCAGCTGAGTGCGCGAGTGCGAGCGCGGTTATAGTTAAAGCGCGCGCGCATTCGTCTCGACTGCCCAGTCCATCGGGTGCACGCGCAAGGGCAGTGTTGCATATCGCGCGGTGAGCGTTGCGATTAGTGTGTGACGTTGGAACGAGTGCTGCATAAGATAGAATTCTGGCGGGATGTCGTCGCCAACGGCAGGGAACGGTGAGGCCGACCAGTGGAAGACGGCCGACGAAGTCGTACTCCGCGATCTGCAAGGATTGCTGCGGAAAAGCATAGGCGGCGAGGTGGAGGTCCTGGAGTACAAGACGAGGAATCTGCTGCCGAAGGGGGAGAACTATGGTAGCACGATGCTGAAGGTCGACGCCGTGATAAAGAGGGGCAAGAACTCGGCGAAAGAGGATCTGCCGCTCGTCGCGAAGATGATACCCACGACGGAGTTCCAGCGGGCGCACTTCAATCCTACCGCCTCCTTCGCCAAGGAGATCTATGTGTTCGAAAAGCTCGTGCCGACGTACAGGGAGATCGAGAGGGACGCCGGCGTGGAGGAGAAACAGCTGATCGATTTGTTGCCCAAGTTCTATGGGGGCAGGCTGACGATGAACGATGATAAGCCCGACCTGGCGGATGAAGATGCGGTTATGGTGATGGAGAACATCAAGGTCACGGGGTACTACACGAACAATCGGAAGGAAGGTAATCATTGTGCGGAATTGGGGCTTATACGAAGTAGGGATTACCGCGTGATTTATTTTTATGCTGGTTGACGCGGATTTATTTATTTAAACGGGCAAAAGATCCTTAACACAACAAATATAGGCGTATCGAAGATGTCGAGGTGACAAGCGCAAGATAAGTACACATAATATTGATATCTTTTAACAAAAGAGTTCAACGTGCATTTGGAGGCTGATAACATCACTGCTGCGAGCAGCGCAGCCCAAAAAAAGACGCACAAAAAAACGAGTTGAGCGATCAAAGTATGTTTTCGTCGCGGTGGTCAGTAATTTGTTATTAACAAAAAAAACATGTAAAGTTATAAAAATCTTAAGAATCGAAGAATCAACAGGTTTTTTAGGTAAATTGGGTAAAAATAAAAACTTTTTGACCCTATCATTTTTTCTAAAAACGTTTATTTTCAAGCTACAAGCGATTTAAGGTGATGTGAAACCCTAATTTCTATATTTTTTAAATCAATATTGAAACGTTTATTTGGAAAAAGACGAACGGCAAACGCTCCGTACACGTAAACACTATATTCAAATTTTTTTTTGAGTGATTCTATTATTATTTGCAAAAGATATAGACATTCTAAAATTATGCGGTGAGCACATCACCTTAATGTCGAAAAATGACTAGATAAAGCCATTTTCGAAAATTGCTTCGTCGACTTCTACTGGAGCTTTTGAAATTTTTTCTTTTGGAAATTATTCGTCAAAACTTTTTATTTTAGGCTATATTTTTTGTACAGGCGTCATTATTTTTTCCTCGAGAAATTTGCAATTAAAAAAATTTTCTACGTTACTATGTAACGAGAGGGTGAATAACCGAAAAACCAAAAATCGATTGGCAAACTATTGATAGATCAATTATATGCCTTTGAACTCATATTAATATTGTATATATCTATAATTATGAATACAAACCTTGATTCAAATAAAAAAATTATCGAATTTAATATTTTTAATAGAAATGTATGTGCGTATGTGTGTGTGTGTGTGTGTGTGTCTGCGTGCGTGCGCGCGTGTGTGTATATAAATATCTAATATAGCTATTTTTGTACGCTATATACATTTATACTAGAATACAAACTATTATAACTAATTATAACTATTATAAGTACAATAAATCTTCACTCTCACATTCATCTTCATTTTCAATATCGTCAGTCGATAATTCTACATTGCAAAATTTTGTAGAACAAGACCAAAGATCCCAACATTCAAAACCTTTAAATAAGCAAGAACAAATTTCTTCATCCCTGCACGGTGACTTTCCATTGCAGGAACAAATAAATTTTTGTAAAATTTCCATGGCTGATATATCTCCCTCAAAATAATGAATGCGCAATACGTCATTATCTAATATCCAACCATGTTCAGTCGGATCGACAGATCTTATCTTTTCAGATCTTCCTTGAGAACACTCATTTACTTGTCATTTAACTCGCATAACATGCTGTAACAACACTGGCTCTGAAGGAGCTAATTTATCTACTGCAATATTTTTAATGCTTGCTATTTTATACTTTAAATTATTTATTGATATCACATTCTCGTCTGTGAAAGTTTCATTTTTTATAGATTTATTAGGAATATAAATCATGCGATAAATGGACTATGTTAAATGATCAATATCTGAAGACAACTTGGAAAATCCACTAACATATGCTTTTTTTTTACCTATATAATGAAATGAGCTTATGGTATATCACAGCCACTTAAACTCTGGTAGAAAATAGACCAACTTCGTTGGCTAACATGTTAATCAAGTGGAAGCATTTCTACTTAAGATTAACATTAAAATTCAATTAAAACTATTTATAACTATTATTATATTTTAAAGCATTTACAATATAATACTTCTACATGTATAAATAGTTATTCTACGTCGACAATAGCAAGATAATCATGATATGACGTTTTTAGTTTAAAATTTGGCCAACCGTTTACCAACCGTTGGATAGCATTTCTACCAGTGCCGTATGTAACGTGATAAGAGCTAGGCATTTTAGAGTTCCTATTTCTTCATAAAGTTTATAAATAGGAATAAATCGACGGTGATCAATTGTTCTGTCCGTTTTGCCTGTATATACTTATAGTGAGAAAGCAAAATAATGAAAACGTCCGTGTCTGGAGATTAAACAATGATTTGCAAATTATCAGCATGTCTTGACTGGATTTCACGCTAAGTTGAAATGAGCATATTGATAATTTTTAAATATTACATATGTATTTTTCCCGAGGCTCAATTCCACCAGCTAGATAAACTTTTTTGTTCTCATTTGACGTGACCTCTGAATATCGGAGATGTTGTTGTAAATACTTGCAAATAAAATTTGTCAGATTAGATTTATTCTCCTTACTTGCCAAAATTTTTTTAAAGTCCCAAACATGTCTGCCGCCAATTATTCATTTCATGGCTTGTAAGAGAAAAAGCATTTTCATGCGCTACAGACATGCCAGTCAATGATAAAAATAATGAAATGCGTATGTTAACCCTGTCAAAAATAAATATGTAAATTACCTACGTAAATAATTTCTATAGATATTCACGTACCAAGCCCTTATCGCTTTACAAGGTTTGTATTCATAATTTTAGATATATGCAATATTAATATGAGTTCCAAAGCATATAATTGTTCTATCAATAGTTTGCCAATTGATTTTTGATTTTCAGGCTATTCACCCTCTCGTGTTGTAAAAATTTTTTTAATTGCAAATTCCATGAGGAAATAATAATGACGCCTGTATAAAAAATATAGCCTAAAATGAAAAGTTTTGATAAATAATTAAGTACCAAAAGAAAAAACTTCAAAAGCTCCAGTAGAAGTGAAGGAAGCAATTTTTGAAAATGGCTTTATCTATAGTCATTTTTCGACGTTAAATCGCTTGTAGCTTGAAAATAAACGTTTTTAGAAAAAATGATAGGGGCAAAAAGTTTTTATTTTTACCCAATTTACCTAAAAAACTTGTTGTTTCATCGATTTTTAAAAATTTATAATTTTACAAGTTTTTTTGTTAATAACAAATTACTGACCACCGGGACGAAAAAATGTCATTAGGGTTCACAATAACATCACGCATCGATCCCCATAGGTTTTATCCTGGCGTCTTTGCGTGATCGGTCAACTCGTCTTTTTGGGGGGGCGCAGCTCACCTAATATTGGGAATAAATTCTCGCGTTAATTGGGGGGTACGGTATATAAACGATTGATACGATCAACCGTAAAATAGAAACCATAATTAGAAATAGTTGTTTTGACGTTAGCTCAAGTAGGAGTATTTCTCAGGGTGAGGAAAAGGTATATTTTTCTTCTCTTTAGGTTGAATAAATAAAGAAACAACAAAATGGAAATTATTAAAAAAAAAAATTCAAGATATTAAAATAAATAAGAGAAATGGCAGAAATTAATAAAAAAAAAAACTAATAAAAGAAATTGAAGGTTGAAATTAGATTTAAATAAAACCGAATTGCGCGCTGACGGCGAAAGAGGTAACGCCGTTCTATTTCGCGACGCACGCGAGACTCTCGGAAGGTCGTCTCGCCTTCACCCTGCGACACCGAGGAACCTCGGCTAGCGTCACACCCTGTATATGCTATGAAGCGGACAAGGTTCGCACCAAGCGAGGGTTCGGGTGCTCCTTTTGCCAGGCGGTGACTGCTTCTCGTGAGAGCCTGCGGCGCGTTCTGGCTTCCTCCGTCGTTGCGAGGAGGAGAGCGACTGCGCTCCGAAATCTTTTCTGGAGCGAGCAAACGTTTCGGCGTCAAGGGGCGCGTTTCCCCGGCTGCTGATTGGCCATCGCGAACGGCGGCTCCGGTTGCACGACGACCATCGCGCAAAGCAGCCTCGAGCGGGACTTTTTAGCGCACGACATCGCCCAGCTTCCACGAAGCTCTCGCGCGAGGCTCGCACCAACGCACACGTATACCGAGAAAAAGTCGCTCGCAAAAAGAAAACAATATACTTATATAGTTCTGATTTTCGGAGTCGTACGACGTGCGGACGTCAGTTTCTTACTGTAAAACTCTGTGACTACGCAAATTGTAGGTTAACTCTGTTTCTAAAAATATAGTCGATTTTCTCGTGTAAGAAATAGGTATTTCTCTATCCCGCAGGGCGAAAGTTGGAAATGTTGAAATCACCGTAACTATAACCTTTCAGTTGACAGTTGCATGGTCAGGTTTTCATTTTCGCCGTAAGCTCGGTCTGGTAGCATCGCATCGCTTCTCGTGGCCACTCCGTGGAGTGCTTGCGGGTTACAGCGAATCCACATTGCATGCTCTATGCTCTATATGCGCTATGCTCTATGAGCTCAGTACTTACTTGTAGACTTCTCCGCTGACTGGTTGAGCTTTATCGGTGAACCAATCAGCGGAGAAGTCTACACGTACTCAGCTCATAGAGCATAGAGCATGCAATGTGGATTCACTGTTAAGGGGGTTGTCGCGATATTTAAATGGGTTTACTATTTAATTGTAATGTCATAAATTATTGAGATATAATAATGTAAGTACACACTTATATG
>JAPYZP010003956.1:0-14969 GCA_030522985.1 Torymus sinensis
ATCTAGAACAGGGAAAAATCATACCTGTCGAAGGAGTGGCAAGTATATAAAGTGTATAAATTATGGAGAATTTAAAACAGCTACTTGTTACGTTTAAATTTAAATCTGGTTATTGCACTTAGCAAATTTGCATTCATTATGTTATAAATAAAACGGTTTATAATGGAGCCGCCTTGTTTTCGGATAATCAGATTGGGAAAAATAACTCGCCGTGAATCACCCAATTAATATTTTCACAGTTTAATATTTTGCATATCCTTTTAATAAAAAAATATAAGAAATACTTTTTTCTCTCTGATGCTTAAAAAAGCCATACAGGAAATTTCGACTTCAAAAAATTAACCGATCGAACAAAAAATAATCAGATTTTAACAAGAACGATACCGACAACTTAACCAACACGCGAAACTCACAACTCCTCAAAACTCCCAAGTCCCGACCGTGACAATAATTAGCTCGTTTCACCACCAGCCCATCAACCTGAACTTTTCACGCACGCAAAGATCAACACACATTCCAACCCAAATCCCCGATTGTGCCTCACGCCTCGACCATTAATATACGACGAGATTAATAGCCAAACTAACGCCATCCATTCCAGCGCGCGCGCAAGTATTTCGACGCACACTCACGTCGGCGAAAATAATTGATTATTTGTCTAAAGTTAGCATAATCGATCGCGGCGCTCGCGCGAGCGCGCCGCGGGCGGTTACATAAAAGCCGATAGGCCGCGTCGCGGCGAGCGTTCCGAGAATAATAAAAGTTCGCGAAAGTTTCCTATAGCAAGTGCACGTGCGCGTGTGTATGTACGGCGGGCTTTGAAGAGACGACGAGAGAAAAAAATATGGTTGAACGATGCGTTCTGCCGACTTGGGATTGATCGGTTTGAAATGCCTAGTCGTATGTAGAGAGAATTACGGTTGTGTAAAGTGTGAGTGCGAGTGAAATAGATTTTGTCGTGAATGTATGAGTGACATACTTTTGAGGCATAAAATAAGTGGATATATAAGTGTGACAAAGAGTGAATAAATTTCAAAAATATATAATGAATGATTTTTCATTATAATCCATTTGTTCGTGTTACGATAAAATTTTAATAACGTATTTGTCAAATCTTACTACACAAAAAAAAACAAAGAAGAAACCAGGATAAACTGGCCGAAAATATGACGAAAACTTGGTAAAACAACAATACGCAACGGGACACCGCGCGCGTGACAACTTTCGACAGACGCGACCAGCAGGCCGACGCTCTCGAAAACACTCGTATATATAGCCAATTCCGCACACGCATAGACTCGATTGCGAAACTCTCTCGGTCGCGCGAAAATATTGCAGCGACCTTGGGTAAGCCTCTCCTCGACTTATACTCCACGCGCGGCGCCCGTTTCATTAATTCAATCCTCGCGCGCGCGAAATTTCGAGCTGCTGCACGCTTAACTCTCCCTCCAACTCTCTCTCTCTCTCTCTCTCTCTCTCTCTCTCTCTCTCGCGGGTCAGTTAGACCGGTTCCGCGACTTTTTGCTCGTCTCACACACAGACACACACACGCACAGCGCATCTCGCGCGGCCGGTTATTTATGTGTTTTGATGCGCAGCGAGTGGGTGCAGAGAGCAGCACACACACACACACACACACCGAGAGCGAACCAGCGCGATAAGCGAAGGTATTTTTGGAGCCGCGGATTGGTTATTTTTAGCGGGACGATGGATATTTTTGGAGAGAAGACAGCGCAGTGCAGTGTATATAGCAGAGTAGGTGTGTAGCTTTCTCGCGCGCGGGTGTGTAGCTCGTGGAATGATGAATGGATAGAGATGCGGGACAAGCGCGTATAGTAGCTCGGATTAATGGCATAAACATGTTCGGCGTGTGTTTTGTGCCGCTGCCGTCGCTGCTGCTGCGCGCGCTCGTAATTCATTTGGAGGAGGGGGGAGAGAGACGTGTGTTGTTATTAGCCGCTCTGTGCTTTGGAATGTATTAGGCGTGGATTGATGATTGAGATTTAGGGAGCTTTTTTGCTTCGGGTGATTTAGAATTTGTTTTTCGGGCGTGGATGGTTTGTTGTACAAATGCAGGATTGAAGGAATGATCGATAAGGATGTATACATAGAAGCGAAAAGAAAGCGAGTGGGATTTCGCAAGTTTACAAAAGAGAGGAGGAAAGTAGGTCAAAGAACACAATGACGATGATGGTTTCGAAAAAAAAAAATGAAAAAAAAACTATCGCGATTCTATAATCGGCGCGCGAATACGTGGAAGTAGAACTAAACGTTCTACCATGTATAACGTCATTTACTTGATAAAAATTTATTCTATTGATAATTGACTCACAACAATTTACGAAGTTAAAATTTTTATGCAAGAACGAGCTCCGAAACAAGTGCTTAAAAATTAACTTTCGCATAACCATCCGCCAAAAATTCCATAACCCTCACAAAAAGCCAACAACCTCTCTCTCTCTCTCTCTCTCTCTCTCTCTCTCTCCCTCCCTCTCTCTCCCCCCCCCCCCCCCCCCCCCCCCCCCCCCCCCCCCCCCCCCCCCCCCCCCCCCTCTCTCTCTCTCTCTCTCTCTCTCCATTCACGACACCTCGCGACCCCCATTTCCCCGCTTACACTCTCGTCCACCTCTACATTACCAGCCCACCTCCGCATCTCTCCTGCAGCACTCATCCTCGCTAAAAATACACCCCCCTCTCCCTAAAAACCGGACTCTCGTCTCTCTCTCTCTTCTCTCCGCCGCACCTCCTCCCGAAAAACCGGACACGCGGAGAGAGAGAGAAAGAGGCGAACAACAACGCCGCGACCGTAATCGCGAGTGCGTCGACCTTGAGGTGCCCGCCACTCTTTTGCCGCCGTTGCTGCTGCTGCACGAAAATAAAAATAGGCGCGCACGCGCGCGCGAGCAGAGAGATTTGTTTTTGTCCGGGAGACGACCGGCGGCGGCAGCTTTTTGCAGCAGCGGCAGCAGCAACGCGCGCGGGTAACGAGTTCGACGGGATGGTTTACGGGAGTGCTGTATAGCGCGCGAGAGAGGAGTTTCGCGTGTTTTTTTCGGAGGGAGGATGTGGTTGGTGTCAAACGCGCCATGTTAATGTTTGGAGAGAGAGCGGAGAATTTTCGGGGCATATTTGTGTGCGTTAGCCTGTTTGATGCTTGGACTATATGTAAAGACAAAGAAAGGTTCTGAAATGTTTAGGCGGTGCGAATGTCGTTTTGTAATTGCGTTAAATTTTACCGAGGTTGAGTAAAAAGGTGTAACTGTGTTTTCGAAAGTTTTTATAGTTAGTTTACAAAACAGCGCGAAAGTACGTAAAGAAAGTAAAAATTTCAAGAACTCTATACAAACCGGTCAAAAAACGAAGAATACAACGAACATCTGCAGCCTCGCGCATTTTGAAGTTAAAACGCTTAATTTTGAAGCTGGCCCAAAGCCAAAATATTACATTTCTATTTTGGACGGAATACATATATATTTTGCGCATATAGATCATCATTTATATGCAAAGGCATCAAAAAGTTACAGTAGCGTTACGTGCGCGCGCGCACCTCGACGTCAAACTAAAGCCGATTTGTTACCCAACAGTCTATAAATTTCAAATTCTTCATAGCAACAATAGGAAGTATTTAATGCGCTCATTAGCGTGTCCCGGCCGTAGATTTGCAAATTTAACGTTTTAAAAATTGCGTGCAATTACGACACAGAGAGACTGCAGTACACTCGATTTTACGCTCATTCGAATTATCTAATGCGAGTTAGGCCTGTTATCGTCTCATTATCAGGCCTCGCGCGATTCAGACCGTATAACACGAGCGCTGCACGAGTTGCAGTTCGTTAAAAATAACGTCTCTATCGTCTCTCTCTCTCTCTCAACATGTTGTTTTTTTCTCACGGTTTTAAAAATTAATTGATATTCCGCAGCATCGTACAGTGTTATTATATTTCAGAGCCACTTTTATTATGTGGCATAAATTTAGAATTTAATTTGAATTCTTTATATCCTTTATCGCGGAGCGTCATATAGTTATCCGCTATATACAAAAGAACAATAAATAAATTTTAATAAGAAAAATTTCATATACTCAAGGCTTTGAACTATACTCTATATTTGTTTTAGAAGCAAAAACACATTACTCAAATTAATTTCCCACCACATATATATAGCTGCAACGATAGCCTGAAATTACTCCAAAATTTAAATAATTACACAAAAAATAACCGTTCTCAACAACAAACCAATTACAACAAAAAAGAAGAAAAAAACGCATATAAAAGCCGCCTAACAAGACTCGAAAATCACTTCGACTCGCGACTCCAGATCCCAATCTCGAAAAAACAATTGCCTCGCGCACGAGCCGCAATCTCGCCGCCGCACCAATTATCATCTTTACCAAACGCCCCCTCCCTCCCCCCGCGATTCAATTTTTCGCCTCTTCTATACGAGGCATTATTTCATCTCTGGATCGAGATCGACGACGCGACTCTCTTTCTCTCTCCCACTCCTTTTTCCCTACCTCGAGAGTGATGTACGGTTTCCTCAAACTTTTATTTACGTAACGGAAAAGCCGAGCAGTCGCGCGCGCGCGCGTGTGCATACAACGGCGAAGGAGGAGAATTATTGCCTCGGTAATGCTAATTCTTCTGGCTGAAAATGATATTTTCTTTTTTTTTTTTAAAGAGCGCAGCCGACGACGATTGCGCAAGTCGTTAGGAGAGCGCGCGGTGAAGACGTTGCGCGCATTTTTTTTCGCACGTAAATGGCGGCAATGTTTGTTTTAGTTTTCGGGGCGTGCGCGCGCGGTGACTGGCCAATCGGGGAAGTGATGCAATGGAGTTACGAAGGATAAGGATAGATAGGAATACCGAAAAGGTTATTTTTAAAATAGCTTTGTTGCGAAAATTAAGTGAAGAATTCGTTATTTTATTTTTTCTTGATTTTCCGGCAATATAGATGTGGAAAATTTTCAATATCTACGACACGATTCAGCTAGATTCGTCGCTCTTTGGCGTGAAAATATAAAAATGCAGTTAGTGCGCTTTCGACACTTTTCTTATTTATGTATAAAGCTTATCGTAAAACATACTTAAAAACGAATTACGCGCGTAGTTATTGATTCCTAACGAAAAAGTATTTTATCGAGCATTGAACAAATAAAATGTCATGGATACGATTAAACGCGCTCGTTAAGCTTCAAAAACACGTTATTTAACGTACATTTACGGTATAAACAGTTTTTTTAACGTATACACTTGAGTTATGTTTCCGTTATGTATTACCGAAGAGTCGTAAAAAAATGTTCTAACAGAGTGAAGTTAATCGCCGAGGCGGAAAAATGCGCGTTTGATAGCGAGCAATGCAAAAACTGCAGATGTGTTTTTTTTTTTCTTAAAGCAAGTGTTTTCTTTTGCCGACTGACGCAATGAACTAGTTAATTTTTGCCAAGCCACTTCGTATTCCAAAAGCTTATTAAGAAAATTATTTTTCCAATCGTGCTGTTTAATATTACTTTATTATTCCATATTAGTCTGATGTGTTAAGCAGTTCAAAGTTTGATGAGTCATGTGTTTAACTAACGTCACTGTAAAATACGTTATCTATGCACTGGAACTTAATGAGTTTGAATGCTTAAAACAAAAAACGATAACGTAAAAATATCAATCAGTTTTTCATAAATGTCAATTCCAATTTTTTTTTTTTTTTTTTTCAAAGTAATATCCGAGTATTTTATATTGATTTTTTTAATAAAAATTAAGCTGATATTATTTAAAAAGGCGCAGAATAAATATTAAAATCAAATAAAAACTTTATACACGATTTTACGCTGAATAAATTGGATTCGAGACAAAATGCGATTTTTACTTCCGCACGAGTGTAATATTTAACCTTATTCTCAGAGCAAAATCCACCATCGCCTCAAGCATACAAACCTATCTCCCCCTGCACACCTTTTTCACACGAAACTCGATCGACGCCTTCCCTCCCTTCCGTCAAAAAAAAAGAAAAAGAAAATCAATCGCCGGTCTCCTAATTCCACGCTCGGAAAGGGCGCACGCGCACGCGCGCGCGTGTGTGTGTATAAACACACGAGGCGCGCGCAGCAAGTGGAGTGACAAAATGAGATCAGCGCGTTCCGCCGTAAGTAGTGAACGACGCATACTTTCTCGTATGTGTATGTGCGTGTGCGCGTTTAGTTAGTTGGCTCGGATAAAACGGAGAAAGAGTCGAGAGGAGCTTGTTGGCCAACGGAGTTTTTGTTTTTCGTTTTCGAATATGAGGTTGGAAGGTCTGTGAAGGATTGAGAATTCTTTGAAATAATACATTTTTTAACTTCAGGCTAATACTTAGATGGATTTTATTGATGGGTGTATTAATATCACGAGAAAACATTTTTGTATTATATAATGAAAAGCCTCGTGTGTTATATGTTTGATGAATATTCATCACACCTATATAATTTTAGTGTTTTCTGAATGTTCGATCACTTTAGATCGTCAGCATATATACCGTTGTATGTAATATCCTCTCACCCACATCTACTTTAACTAAAAAAAACTTTTCTCCATCCCGCCAAACAACATAGTAGTAAAAGTTGGACATTAGCAAGTCACAAGTAGTAACAGCCATAGCCCCTACACTACTTCACATTCAAATCTCTTTACTTCTCAATCTCCGGCAGTCCATCTCTCTCGCCGGCTCTATTTTTTCAGGAGGAGCAGCAGCAGCTCCAGAATTTGCCATTTCGAGGCGAACAAAAGCTTTACGAGCGCTCTCGCTCGCTCGCTGAATTATTAATTCTTATCGTGCGCTGTTGGCTGGCTGGCTGGCCGGCCGCGGCCGACTGGCCGACGTGATTCATTATATTCATATTCCATTCATTCCTCCCGGGCTCTCCTCTGCGAATAACTGTGTACGCGCGCGCGGGGTATGACTTTTTTTACGATTCCTAGAGTCGTGGGAAGAGATAAGACGTAAACGAACACTTTGACGCGGCCGGGGGAATGAAAATATTTTATACGCGACGCAGGGTTTGGATTATAGTGAGGGGACGGAGCTTTTAGGTGCGAGATTGTAAGAGGGAAATTAATTCGGTTAACGATGAGGAGTGGGACGGATTATTAGCGATATTTCGGTTTTTATTGTTTAATGGGTCTGAAGTTCGCAACGTTGGAGTGCAATGAAATTAAAAAAAAATTTTGATTCATGGTTATACGAATTAATATTAATTTTGTGTAAAGGCTTAATTTTTGTTGACTAAAATAACTTCATAACAAAGGTTTCCATGAAATTTCCATTGTTTAATAATTGAAATTATTTGTATAAAATTATTTCGTTGTACCTATTTCAACGATGCAAACTTCAGACATATTATTGTTAAAATACTGCGGATAGCTGTCTTTGTCAGTTTAGATTTTGTAATTGTTGTGATAAACTGGTAAGTTCACGACAAGAAAAATGCACGTACTTATTAAGGATACGCACAAAAAATCAGTCTCCACGCGAAAACTAAAAAGATTTCACTTTATTTGCGCTTTCTCAACTCAGAAAAAAAATAGTTTCAGTGTCGTTCCAAAAATAATTTCGAAAATTCCCCCGTCATTATCCGCTACATTTACCGTCCCGCCAAAATACTTCATATTTTAAAGCTTTGTCTACACATGCTTACACGAGAGGGCAGAGCGCGCGCGTGACTTCGAAAAATCTTCACGAGCCAGCCGCCCGAGAGGAGAAAAAAAAACCCTTCCCCCCCTCCATCCAAAAAAAAAGTCGTCTCGCGAGGCACTGCGGCTAATAAACTCGAGCGCGCGAAGGCATAAACTGCATCTCGGGGGCCCGAAATTCCGCGCGCGTCGCGAACAAAGCGGCGGGAAAAAAACCGCGGCGCAGTGATAAATCTAAGCTCGCTCGCGAGAGGGAGGGACGAAGCGAGAGACAATTAAGACGGAAAAAAAGGAGAGAAAACCGAGAGTCACCGTCGACTGTGCAGTGAGTATTTGCGAATTTTTCGTTGCCGCAAGGTTGCGTGAGTCGTTGTCGTGCTGCTATGTTTTTTTTTTCGAGTGTGTATACGTGTTGTTGTATACTTTTTTTTTTAAATGGTGGATTGAGTTCATGCGAGAAGACAATTATTTTCACTCTTAACCGTTGTGAAGTTTGTATAATTTGGAAGCAACCATCCGAGCTTTCGCTATATTCGTGTTTACACATATTTTTCCTATTTTATCTTCAGTTAAAAATAAAGTATTTTATTCAATCAGCTAAGCTTTGAGACGACATTTTCAATGAACGAAGATGGTTTTAAAGTAAAATCTAAAAATAAATCAAACTTACACAAAAATCAGCTTATTTCCAAATATGATGACAAAAATACATACCAACAAAACGAACCTACATTTCCCTCCAATCCTAATAACTAAACTTCAAATCCACAATCAACCCCCCCGTCTTCATCCCCCGCCTTTCCTATTTGACAGAAGACCCGCAGCGCCGCCTTTGTTTTTTCGCCCGCAGCGGGGGCGAATCGAAAGAAAAAACCTTTCCTCGAAGCGCGCCCGCCCGCAATTTTTTACGTCGCGGCGCGACGCATTGTTTTATCGCCGCCGACGCTGGATTACGGCCTCTTTTCCACCAGCCGCGCTTTTCCGATTTGTTTTTAATTCCGCACGCGCGCGTGGTTTGATCGAGTGGAGGCGAAATTTTCGGTGATTGGACGAGTGAGCGGAGGTCGCGCGGGGTTGCGGTGGGCGTGGGTGTGTGTGTGTGTGTGTGTGTGTTGATTTGGTCGGTGTTTATATCGAGAGGATTCGTCTGGATTTGGAATTTTAAGGGAATTTGATTGGATAATTTTTGATGGCTCTGAAGTTTGCATCGTTGGAATATGCAACGAACTAATTTTATACACAATTAATTTAAGTTATTAAACAATGGAAATTTCATCTAAACCTTTTGTTATAATGTTATTTTATTCTATACAAAACACTGTATCTGGACACAAAATTAATATGAAGCAAAAAAAAAAATTTTTTTTTCATTTCATTGCACTCGAACGTTGCAAACTTCAGATCCATGATTTTTGATATCCGTTGATATCATTTAGTATTCGACGTTTATTTTAATCACAATTTTATTATCTTATAATAATAATTGTAAAAAAAAAATACTACGCGTATTAAGAAAAGAATAATGATACTATTAATTTCGCTGAAAATTACAGTAGCGACGTTGTCCTGGGCTTCATTCGTTACGATTTACGACCTCTCGACAATAAAAGCGTGAAATGCAATTTCCTTGATGTATTGTGTGAATTATTCGTTACTATGTTTTACATGAATATTTCACATCACCGACCTAGATTTCGCACGACTTTTATTTTCATTAACACGAAGAATGAATAAATTTATAGTTCTTATGTGTTATTACGAATTGTACAGCAAACTAGGACTTTAATAGCAATAATATAATCAACTTTTACGAAACTTTTGCAAACCTCCCCGGTATATTGAATATAATGAAAAGGTGAACCTTTTCAAGGACACTTCGATCGACGAACTCGGACTTCCGAGCAAAAAAATTCAAACCACTTTCACGTGCACAGTTACGCACATTATTGAAACACCTGCTGTACCATATTTTCAATCGCAAAACCAACTTAATAGCACGTCCGTCACCGTCGGATTTGAGCAGCCACTGCTTACCGGGACCCACAGTCGCAAACAAAGAAACCCTATCCTAAAATAATGCGTTCGTCAAATCGACGGGTTCCGCGGTTTCCAAGTATAATTAGAAACTTGTTACCGAAAAATCAGGACACCAAAGTGACTTTGGGATACGCGGTGCGTGTGTCGATATTTCGAAACGCCGCGGTACTTCCGAATTTCGGAAGGTTGCTTGCGAGATTTTTGACGAGGCTCGAGGGGAGATTAATGGGTTTAGACACGAGTTTTAATAATTGGAACCGAAATAGAAGCGCAATGGGAAAACTGATGAAAATGACGCAGAAAAAAAATGAAGTTTTTTTACCTCGTAATATAAAATAAAAAAAATTGGTTAATTTAAAAAAACAAACAATATTTAAAACCTAATTCAAAAAATTTGTCTTCGAAAATTTGCTATCACCAAAAAGCACCGCACACAACCACACCCCCCAACCGAAAGAGTTCAACGACCCCGCAGCACGAGCGCATGCCCTTAAAAAGAAGAAAAATAAGTCCTCGTATAATACCGAAAAATCTTGCCTCAAAGAAACAAAAAGCATCGGAGAGCGCACATCAGCCGGCCGCTACAGCTCCTCAGACTAGGTTAGGTTATCCCGCGGCTGTCTCTCTCATACTCTCCCGAAGGCGCCCCGCACGCGTTCAATTTAAAAGTCTCTCCGTCTCCTTATACCTTATATATACGTATAAAGAAGAAAATAAGCATCGACTCACCTCTATCCCTTCGTTCGATATACTCAGCGGCCTGCAGAAGGGCAGCAATGCTCATATTTCCCCAGTTTGGCCTGTCTCCCCCGCTGCTGTTCTCTTTCTCTCTCTCTCTCTCTCTTTCTTACTCCGCCTGATGTCTTCCCCTTCGGCTCTCCTCTCTTTAGTTATATATCACACACACCACGCACTTGTGTACTTCACTATCTTTCTCTTTCTCTCTCTGTTTCTTTCTATCTCCCTCCTCTTCTCACTGTCTTGAGCACACAACACTGTCTCGCGCCGTGCCGGTACAGCTGCCCTCCTCTCTCTCTCTCTACGTGTGATGTATATCCTGCTGATGCTGGAATGAAACGCGTCGTTGAAGGATTTTTCCGCACTCGCGCTTTTCACCGGTGTTACCTATATACGTATAGATCCACGCGAGCCGGTAGGAGGAGGAAGAGCGCGTGTTATATTATAAACACGAGCCTTTAAACGAAAAAAAAACAACACACGTGCACTCACATACACACTGTATAACACGCGCACGCGGCTCTTCCTTCTCCACGATCCTTTCTTTTATATCATCAATTACTATCACAGCACACTCCGTTTAGATTTTTTTCTTTTCTTTTCTTTTTGTTTGCTCTTTCTTTTCTTATCACACGACTTCGCCTGCTTGTCTATCCCCTTTTCAAGCCAGCGCGAGGAACCAGGAAGAAGAAAAAAACCAACCCAAATCGACTACAACAACAACAACACACTCGAATTTCCCGCTTCACACGTCCACTCTCAAAAGCAGCAGCAACCACCGCTGCACCTCGATCTCTGCGTATTATATATGCACGTATTATACACAACCACTGCCGTGATACCAGCTCTCTCGCTATACACGTATATATATATATAGATGTACCTTCGCCGTGAGTATATAGGTATTAAGTGCAACGCTGGCTCTCGTGTGCGAGGGGGGTGGTGGGGGGGACAGAGAAGCAGGCGGCGCTCTTCAAAACACCGAACGCGCACGCACTCCCGGCAAGTATATTTATATATCTGCTGCAATATATATATACCTTATAACACGATATTTTCCATCTACCTCTCGCGAAACCCGGTATATATCTATACTTATACACACACACGCACGCACGTCGCCGGTTGTTATGCGAATTTATCTTTCTCTCTCTATATATATACTGTGTATATGTATATCCTTGCCACGCGTGTTGTTACTGCTGTTGTTGGCTAATTTTTTTTCTCTCTCTTTCTCTCTTTTATTTTTCCCTTTCAACGTGGGTGAGAAGAAAATGTACGTGTCTGTGTGATTGTGTGTGTGTGTATAGATGTGTGCAAAAGGCGAAACGCAGCACGCGCGCACGCGACGGGGGACGAGGAGCGACTGACGGCGGCGGCAGCGGGCAGCAGCAGCAGCGGGCGAGCGGAGGCAGCGGCGGCGGCGGCGGCTGTGCGCGCGCACGCGGTGGGGACACGACGCGGCGCCCGGTGGGAGGGAGGAGGAGGGGTGGCGCGGAGGGAGAGAACAGCCGCGAGACGCGAGAGTATGTGCACGTGTATATAGGTGTAGGTGCACGCGTATATATAGATATAGAGGGAGGTGCATTCGGGAAAAGAGGAGGTTGTTGGTGATGGCTTTTGGGAGTGATAAGGTGGACGCGGCGTATGATATTGGGATGATTTTTTGGAAATTCGATGGGTGGTGGGAATGTAGGTGAGAATAACAGCTGATTTTAAGGTATGTTGCGAATTCAATAGATTTCAAACAAAGGAGATTCGAGGCTAGGAGCTCGCGAGCATGATTTTTCTGGGGATTTGAAGATGCTGCAACGGTCGTTTTGTCGAACGTTGTTTTATTACTGCGGTTAAAATAAAGTCGATAACTGTAATATAATGCATGAATTTATAATTCAAATCGATAGAAAATAAATTATCTGTACTTTTTAAAGCTACTTTACTTGGCACACTTCAAGTTTTAGTGAACAAGCAGATAACTTTATAATTATTATTTTTATTTCGCATTGACATCTGATGTTGAATGTTTAAAAAATAACAATCGTCCTATGTTTGACATAAGGTACCAATACTTGACCATAAAAAAGTCGGATCCCAAAAGGTGGCCGCATGTACTTAATAGTTTGTTTTTGCATTTACATTAATACAAATACATTATTTTCTTGTTCAAATATAATCTAGACATATATAGACTCTAGTAACGGGCTGCGTTGTTTGGTTTATATTTTATGAAGATTAATCAAAATTTGTAATGACATCTGTGCTTCGGCGGCCACCTACTGGTACTTTCAGATAAGATTAAAGATAATTCCAGCTCAAATAATGGCCACATATATAGAAAAAGGGAGGTTAGCAGCTTTGGCGTGTAGCATTGCATGTTTAAATAGACATTACAAACAACAGTTTGGGTAAGTTGACAATTCAAAATTTATCACATATTTTAGATTAAAAAAGATTTTGCACTGTATTGTAGCTTGTAAGTAAGGGGGCTAAGTATTAGAGCGAAATTGTTGGACATTACGAACTGTTTTTTTTTTCTATATAATAGCCAACAACTGGTGCATTGATACTGCTCGTTATTTGATTAATTAATTATGATACAGTTATTAAATATGCTTTTTAAATGTTTTTTTGGTGATTTGAAGAACGAATTACCACTATAATATAGTCGTTATTTTAGATTTTGTATAGTGTTTTTATAAGTCTAATTCTTGTACTATCTAACTTTAAGCTGTTAAAATGGCCAATACGATTAGTATATTTATCTTATTGTAAATTTAAAAGTAAAATTGTGCTCTATGCGTATATATTTATAAAAGTTCTTAGGAATATATATATTTATCTTCCACAGCATTAATATATAAAATGCAAATAATGATATTCTCAACTTACCTTACATACTCTGTTACCAAATGCATATATACTTCATGTCAACTACCATTTTCAACGACAACAATTTCACATCTATTATATGTAAAAACTTTTTCCCAGAACTAAAAGATCTTCCACGTAATCCACCTAAACTCTACGGCAAAGCCACACCCCAGCTGATTTCCTCATAAAAATATCCCCTCGGTAGCGGAAAAATTCTCACTTCCCGGAACTTCCGGATCACCTCGCCGTACACATACACACGTATACGCGATCATCTTTTCTCATTACCCTCCTGTCCCCCTCTTCCCCTTGACAACAACACCGCTCGCATACACACACGCGCCTCCAAGGCCACATGCACATACCTCTGAGCTCTGTCGCGCTGCACCCGTTGCGCGAGCGCGCGTGAAATTCACCTGGATCCAGATGCTCGCGCGCACCCCAACGCACGTGGATATACCTATATGCCTCTATATACATATACATACAAGGCGAGGAATGTTTTGAATTCGTGGCGTTTCTCACGAGAGACCCTCGGCCCATTTTTCTCGAATCGGCGGGTGTGCGATTATTTTTCACTCGTTAAGCGTATATAGGTATGTATGTATGTATGTATTACAGCGCTCAGTACTGTAGTGTATGTATATATTTATACGACGAAGGGAGATGGCTATCTGCGTTAATTGAGACGGCGTGCGTGCGTATATATAGCGCTGCAGAGGTGTAGTAGTAGTAGCGTACTGTACGTGCATATACATATATGGTGCTGTTTCCGCGCGAGGTTTACGGGTGTAGGTATATACGGTGTTTTGTTTCGCTGTCTTTTTAATTGGCGCGAGAGGGTTTAGTATGTATTAGGTACGGGGGGGGGGGCGACGAGTTAGTGCAGTGGGTTTCGGAGTTTGTTGTGGTACACTGCGCGAGTTCGTGTTTTTGTACCGTAATGTATTGTGGTACACACAGTAGTAGTTATATGTATGCAAAAGTAAATTTATTTTTCATTAGTATACAGAGATAGTTTGGTTATTTGTAAAAAATATTCTTTATTTGTATATATATGCAAGTATATAAATTTATTGAAATGAAATATCCAAAAAAAAGGTGAGTTTTAATTAATATGTGCTCAGTTAAAATGTTATTGTTATTATTGTTAACTTAGGAGTGATAATTGACAATAGTTTAATTTCGAATATTTTCTTGAATAGTTCAGTACATATAATTTACACGTTTCAGTAGATTCAAAAAGACTTATTTTTAACTATCTATGCCGAAGCAATTACTTTAACAGGGCAGATAATAAATACAGTACGGTAAGTATAGATCAATTGGTCTGCGAGTCAGACGTGTCTGCGAGTCAGACGTCTGCGTCGTTAACGGTTCTATTTTTGCTAACGTATTTTTGGTATAAAAGATAATACCATATATACTCATACGTGACATATTATCTTCTCTTTTGCATCGAATTCTATATTTTAATCAACATCATCTCAAGTTCTTCAAGACACCACATACAACAATCCTTTAATCGAATAAAATATTCAAATTTAATTACCACTAGGTGCTCCCTTTTTCCTTCTTACAGAAAACCCCTAAGTAATTTTCTCATTTTACTACGGGCACCATAACATTCTAATACGCCCGAGTATACGCGCGCAAACACAAATA
>JAPYZP010003958.1:0-10830 GCA_030522985.1 Torymus sinensis
CATGGATTTACAATGCGGGCTGCCTTTTTTTTCATTGTGCTGATCGATTCAGCCGGTTGGTTTTTTACCCCAACCACGAGCTTAATAATAACGTATAACGCTTTTTTCGGCGCTTTTTGCGGCCGCGCGCGCTGCTTTGAGTCCGTTGTGAATAAATCGATGCAGGTAGGTATCAAAGCCTCGGTAGTGAATGGAATTTTATATAAGAATCGATTGAAAAGACCTTTGAAAATACTGCTTTTTTCGGGATATAAGTGTATTGATGTTTAAAATTGAGATTTGTAGGAAAAATATATTATGTGTGCGTCAAACGGCAGTTGATATCGAATCAAATAAAAAGTATTATGTTATTGATAAATGATAAATTTACAAGTTTGGTAAACATTTTTAGGCACGATCCGCTACTGGTTATATAGTAAGTTTTTTGTGCAATTTTATTTTAACTAAACATAGATACCGGCCTCGTCATCGCATGCTAAAATAACATACGATAATTATTGTATTTTCGTAAGTCTTCATCATTCAATTACTAAAAAGTCTATAATTTCATTTGCAATGTTTCTGTGTAAATTTATTATTTATAACTATACGCTATAGCTTGTGTAAGATTAAATGAGCAGATACATTGACTGCAAAAGTTCAAAGATATATTACAGGGATTAATAAATATAATAACTGTTATTTGTCAGCTATAGAGACAGTTTTTAACATCATTCTGGAAGACACTTTGCTATTATATACATTATTTTCTCATTTTTTGTAACGGTAAATAACTTTTATTGCAGGTACTGTTTTCTCGGCAATAAAAATATTATAATACTAAAACCAATTCTTATGCAAACACTGTTCGACCTCAAATAATCTAAAAGTTTTTTTTTTCACAAATTACTTCCTCATTACATTCGGCAGTTGAAAAATCAAATTAAAATTTTAATCCAAACACCGTTAACAAATAACATTGTAAACTTGGCTGTCAATGGCCATTAAACACCGGATATCAGTGAATTCAAACCTCATGCAATTCGTCCACGCGAAAAAACACGCGCGCAAGACCGATTACAGTATAAACATGTCAACGTCACATTATACTACTCATATACGGCTACCCGCATATAATATACACGATAACATGCGAATTTCGAGACAAATCATCGTTGGTCTTACGTGCCGATATTCACCTACCAATGTCGAAATTAAAATGCAATTATTTGCGAATCAAGTCAAAGTATATAGTGACGTAGCCCGGAAACTTTTCCGCGTTACTGCCATAAACATCTCTCGCAAACGGAACATTGGTAAATACCCACGTATACTTATATACATATGTACTCTCACTTACCTCTTTTTGTCCGCAATAATTTTCGGCTGACTTCGACGCAGCCTGCCGACTCGACATGCAACCTCGACGACGTCACTTGTGTCAACGAGCGAGCGAAATGTCTGGAGACCGTGTATACCGCGCGCGAGCATCTCTGATATCCGGCCGACGCGCACCATCACGCATACCTTTCTCTCTCTCTCTGTCTCTTGGATCGACGAAGGTCATCGAGTCTCGCGCAAATACGGAACTGCCGTCGAGTGTGCAGACCGTAATTTCGCGGAGCAGCTCTCGCGGGTCCTCGTACTTCCTGCATCCTCTTGCCGCGGCGGAATCGCGTGTATAGGTATTATATGTTGAGGGGGAAGCGGAGGAAACGGTGACGTGTGTCCGAGATTATTGTTTTCCGCCTGCGCGCCGTCGCTGCAGGTCTTTCGTTTTTTTCTTTTTCTTGCTTCTTATTGTCTTGAGAAGAGGTGTCACGCGCGGCATGCGGATTGCCGGAATTACGATAACGTTGGTCGAGGAGCGAGAATACTTACGGCGAAATTTTCGGTCACGAGACTGGTCGAGGCAGGAAGGAGGCCGATGGTCGAGGTTGATCGGCGAGCTAAAAAAATTTCGTTTCTCGCCGGTACAGGAAGAGAATGCTAACGAGGCGATTTATTTTTGGACTTCGACAGGTGTATAGGGTGGGTATGTATAGCTGCTGCTAAAATAATCTAAAAGGGTTGCGCTGGTTTTATCGATGAACAATTTATTATTGTTATGGGAAGCTCTCTGCAGTATTTTTAAAAGGAAGATATGATAAATTAAAGCGAGAGTTGTATCGAATATTTTAGGATGAATTAAATATTTAGAATTTGCCTAACAGATGTACGTAAATGAATTATCCTAATTATGTGTTTTCAGATTAATATATTATATCAAGGCCTTCAATATTTGAAGCACTTTGAAAGTAATGTATGCAAAATCTTATTAATCAAAACAGATGATTGATTAAGAAAATCATTTTTAAATGCTAATATAGTGCTATTAATTAATAGAGTTCAAAATAAATTATCAACCTTATATAACTTCCGAGTGTTTAAGGAACATGTAATAGTAAGACTTTTTATTTCAAGAATTTGGTCATTTTGATTGAGTATAAACAATTAGAATCTCTAGAATGTTGACAATTAATGACAATGTAGATATCAAAGCCTGTAAAATTGGTAATCGAAAAACTGTATGAAGAAAATAACTCAACAATTTTTAATGAAAGTAGATATATATTATGAACAAGAAGGATAAAAAGTGGATATTAGAAATTAATTAATTAAATTTGTAAAAAGTAATTTTAAACAAATTTATTTTATTGAATAAAAAATATTTTAGAAGTAAATGTGTACTATTAAAATTTATGATAAAAGTTTGTATAATTATTGGTAAACAGATATCAAATCTAAAACAAGTGATTTACTTCATTCACAACAAACCTCTTGTAGCTATTGAACTTGAGTTTTTTTCACAGTATAATATGTTAAATTACACTTCTTTTTTTGTTAAAAACAATACAAATATTTCATATAATGTCAAATAATAGCATAAACACCAATGTTTACATTCCTCAAAATAAGTTTTAAACAAATAGTAGTATACTTGTTACATCATAATATACTGCTGAAATTATATTGACCTATAATAGGCTTGAGAATGTAAGGTAGTCGATGATGCATATTTAGTAGACATTATGCAACACTTTAAATATATACTGTTCAGAAATCGTTCACTTTTGAAACTATATGTATCAAAGTTCTTTTACAATGTATTGCGATTCTTAAAAAATCAGTTTTACTTACAAACTGTTAAGTCTACTCGATGAAAGTATTAAACGTTATTAGCTGTACATATATACAGTTAAGCAATATAAAAACAATTAATTCTGTCAAGTTCATGCTTCCAAAGCAACGGGCTCTTGTGCTTTGCTCTTTGCTGCTGTAAAAATTATAAATATGTCAATATCAAAATACCTTTGGTAGTACTTAAATAAAATTTTCTCTCTACCTTTTTCTTTAGTAGGTAGTTCATCTTCAGGTACATCTGGCAGTGGAACATCAGTTGGTACTTCAGGTGTTTTTACTTCTTCAGGTGTCTCTTGAGCGATGAGAGCATCGAACTCGGCTTCGACATCTCCCTCATCTTCGTCACTCAAAGCTCCAGAAAGAAGATCAGTAATTTCTTGTTGTTTGTCTGCACCTTCCTTTGTCTCATCCAAGACTCTTTCAATCTCATCAATCGATAACAAATCATTCAATTTCTTAAGTGCTTCATTTCCAACCTTGAGCCCATCTATAACCCTTGTTTCAACTTGTGCAAATTCAATATCATGCACCATACGCTCTAAATTTTCTAACTGACCATCGGTTTTGACTAGAATTTGTTCTTGGAATTTTTTCTTTCGCAACAATAGCAGAGCACGGCTAAAGAATACAAAGAAAGATAATAAACACTTGAACAAAGAAGTACTTTTACTATGCATTAATATAGAAGGTGATTAGTCATATAAGTACTTACTCTTTCTGATTTTTATTTAGTAGTTTCTTTGCTATGTCCCTATCTTTTTCGATGTTCTGTTCAATCCTCCTTTGATATTGCTTGAGCTTATCCCGTGTTTGCTTTAATTGCTACAGTAATTGAATGGAGAATGTGTAATATTTACATTAAAAAGTAAGGTTAAGTTAAAAAACTTCAAAAATTCTTTTCTTACCAGGACTGCTTTATCTTGATCTGTAACTCGACTAGGTTGTTTCTTTTTTGCGAAAAATATCCCCATTTTGAAAGATGTTTATGAAAATGGAGAGAAAAGAAGCAACTGCGTGAAAACTCAAGCCTCCTAGGTTACATGACAATAAGAGAAATCAGCAGGACGCAGATACAGTATACACACTGCACACACGCCAAAGTGACATCTGTCACTTGCATTGTTGACACTTAGCCTTTACCGGCAATTTAGATATCTAATTTACCATCATATGGTAAGATGTTGGTATAAGTGATTGTTATATTACCGTGTCAATAATTTTGGCTCACGTGATAAATTCATTAAACAAATATCAAGAGCTTACATTTTCAAAATTGATAAATGTCATTTTGAGCTATTATTTAATTGAAATTGTAATTTTTATTATAAATTTTTATTCTTCATATCATATAAATTTCATTTTCTGCATAATAAATCGAAATTAATAAAAACTGAATATCAAAACATATTTTATTTTTATGCAAATATTTGTCAAAACAATAACTTTCACATTTAATATCATAAAATATATTACTTAATAAATTAAAATAATATTTTTAATAACAAAACTAAATAATATTAAAATTTTAAAAAATAAAAATTTTTTAGTGCAAAATTTCATTTTGCTTGAAGTTGATGTAGTATTTTCGGAATAACTTATGTGAATTTGAAGCGGGTTTTGAGGGTAAAAATAAATAACAACTTTTGTCAGGTTGAATTGAACAATGTCCATTATATTATATATTTTATTCCCACATACACACGGCACGTTGTGAACCTTTTCTTAAATATTAATAATAATATCATAATTATAATAATATTCATCATCATCATCATCGTCGTCGTGTCGTCTTCGTCGTCGCGATAATAATAATAATATAATAATCATAATATTAATTAAAACAATAATAAACATAATAATATGAATTCATTAGATATATATATATTTTTTTTATATGTATAGTATATATATAATAAATCATATAGTAATAATCATTGTATTATAATATATTTATATTTACAGAGGGGTACAATATTGTTATTTGTTGTATTAGTGTCATATTTATAATCGCCATATTATATTTATTTCTTGTTTGTATACATACACAATTAATTAAATTTACGGCCCTCGTATATCGCTCGCGACTATAACTCAGCGTCAAACGTGCTGTCCCTTTTTTTGTATTTTATAATATTATCCGAGGGCTCTTTTTCTTCGCTCAACGCTTTATTATTTTTTTTTAACGCTTTTGATCTCCTCCTCTCACGCTCTCGCACTCGCACTCTCGCTCTCACTCCTGATCTCTCACTCTCTCTCTCTCTCTCGCTCTCTCCAGTATGGGCTTTCTTTCTCGCTCCTCTCTCTCTCTCTCTCTCTCTCTCTCTCTCTCTCTCTCTCTTTCTCTCTCTCTCGCTCACTCGTTTTAATTTTATGCCGCATCGCTGGTTTCTCCGAGATTCCCCGCGAAAAATCGAAATGATCTGATTTTGAAAAACGAATTGGCTCGACATTTCTCTTTTTCTCCCGACAATTGTGCTTGTAACGCGCATTAATTTTCTCTCTTTCTCTCTGTATCTTTTGCTATCCAACCCACAATCGCATTTCGAACGTTATAGGGCGCGTCTAATGTATTAGACCCCGTATATCAGTATTATAATCGCCCCGCATTTACTTTTGTTTTTTGTTTTTATTTTCTTTTTAATATTTTACAAAACATCCACTATTAGTCTGGCCTACGGTTTTCAAAATGAGAGTCGTGCACCGATAAAAAAACGACGCTCATCAAAAATAATGAGAAAAGTCTCGCATTTTCTTTTTCATATCTTCACTTTTTTATTACTTTTTGTTTACTCTTTCACCTTCGTTAGAATTTAAAAAATCTAAAATAGTCGGATTTTACGCGAGAATCATAATCAGTGGTTTACTTTTGTTCGCTTAACAATGATAGGGCTTTTCTTGCATTTAATTTGTTTTCCCCTTGTTTTATTCACTTCCCATGTTATAATCATATCATACACATTTGAAAATACGGTGCTGAATAATAGTCGAAAAAACATCTCGTTCACAAAGTAATGATATAATTGCGGTATTCAGATAAAGCTTTAATTGTCGTCGATCGACTCTCTTTCGGCAATCTTGTAAAAGGCAGGCCTCTTCATAAATATTCTGTACAGCATTATAATTATTATAAATCATCATTGTATCTTATATACTCGCTTATACCTATGTCATTATTATCAGTAGTGTAAAATTGAAACTTTACGTACTTAGATGTAGATTACCTTCTGCTTTGCTTGTTAAACTTGTTTTTTATTTTCATCATGTATATTTTTTCTTTATTTCCATTAATCGCAATACACAATTGTGTAATTTTTTTAATATGTCACTATACGTATTGTATCGTTACAATTAGTAAGAAGATGTAAAATTGGTATTTTCTTGTTTCCTTCGTGTTAAATTCAATTAATCTCATTTAAGCATTCACATAATCGTTTAGTATACAATGGAATTAAGAGCGGCCTATTTATTGCTTGTTATATTGCAAGTATCCTCGCTGTGCCGTGTCATCGAGCATATCCCAATCGACATATATATCATTTTTTGCGATCATTTTCTTCCTCTTAATCCTAAGCCTGTTTAAAAGTTCAACGCGCCTCATTTTTTTCTCCCCTATTATAACTTCGCAATCTATTCTTCGCCTTCCGCCGAAGAAGTAATCGAAAGAATACTCTCCTCCTATAATAATTTTAACTATTTTGTTCGCTTATTTTATCCGCACTTTATTGATTATTCTTATTTTGCAATGTGTGTGTAAAACAGTGAAACAAAGTTGCATTTCGTCATTGTGTGAGTGTGTCTCGACAAAATTCATCAGAAAATTGTTTTACATGTCGGAGTATTTAGACCGTTTATGTTTCATAAAATAATACTTCACTTCAAAAGTAATATCAAAAAATCGAAACTGGTTTTCAATCGTGCACACTTGATAATGAAACGCAAGTATATTGCAGACGGATCATTTTGTTTAGCAGATACACAACTTAAACAGTATACATTCGTCGCACATTAATTCAACTAAGACACCTGAATACTCGATTTCAGAACACTGATAATATACCTTACACGTTACATTTACATTATTCGTACACTCAGCTTGATTTTTTGCTTTCACGTAATTTAACAAACTTAACAAACGTCGGATTTTCGTACGCACATCTTTGTGTTTTTCGCTAGTCCGCGTATAAATTATCCAAATAAAGAGGAACATGCGACTTATCCTGTGAAAACCTTTTACTTTTGTGCAATTTGCTCGTAAACGCAAGCAGCAAATAAATTTTACATTTTCTCAATTATTATACCCACCGGATTTTGCAGCTTACGCGTTACAAATAATTTTAGATCTCGTAGATCATCATTTGATATGTTAAACGTGAAAAGTAAAGGAACTCAAATTCCGTCGAAGAGTTATTCTCGATTATACAAGATTTGAGTAAATATCGTCGAACCAATCAATCGGTTAGGCGAGTTTAATTGCGATCGGGATATTTAGCTTCCTCGCGCGGTCGTCTTTCTTTCACCGACCGTCGCTCACGCTTTTTATTTATTTATTCATTTTCTTTTAATTGACTATTAAATTTACGTTAGGCTTTCGAATTGTCCTTTCCCCTCATTTAAAATACAATAATAACGAATATCTTTATAATTACCTACACGCGCGATCGAGAATGTGACAAATGATCGATTACCTAAAATCAATAAAAATTATATAATTAACAAATTAGTATTGCTTTGGTTTGGATACGCACGAATAGTGAACAATTTTTTTTTTATATATCGACCCTACCCACTTTGCTAACCCCTCACTGCAGTTGGCTCGAATCGAAATTTCCTTATAAAAAATTTTCGTTCATAAAAAACTGAGTATTATTGGAAGAAATCGGTATTTTTCATTTATCGTGT
This sequence comes from Torymus sinensis, assembly GCA_030522985.1. NCBI lineage: Eukaryota > Metazoa > Arthropoda > Insecta > Hymenoptera > Torymidae > Torymus > Torymus sinensis. The sequence goes on from JAPYZP010003958.1 coordinate 8,062, forward strand.
ACGTGTGTATCAGTAATGTAAGAAGTGTATTTGGGAGTTTTTCTCATTTAAGTCAATACATTACGTCAAAGATATTATTTTTTAATACGATGAGCAGAATACAAATAATTTTTGGTTTATTATTTCCCCTATTATAAATAGACATATCAGCGTAAGCATATAGAGCACGTAACAAAGTTCAGTTAGTATTTCGATTGTAAAATCGTAATTAAAGTACGAAAAATTCGTCGAGATATATAGAAAAGATGAGGCAAAAGTCGATAGAATATAACTTGGCATCGTTTCTTTTTTTTTTTTTTAAGTAAACATGATTGAGATACAAAATACACGTGTGTCTTTCTCCTCTACCGAATTTGTCATTAAAAGGCCCTGATCGAAGACAAGTACTTTTTGTTAAAAACGAATTATTTCCCTTCAATTATTATCGTCTCATTACTCGGTAAAAATTGTACTTTTACATAGAGGTTTTATATAATATATTTTCACTTGGCGCATCATCTTCGTGGGCAAAAAGTCCTGACCGTAAAACCTGTTTGCTTTCTCTCTCTCTCTCTCTCGCTCTCTCTCTATCTCTCGTCTTTTTAAAAGCTTTTTCTCGCGCCATCGACATTGTCAACTTTGCGCATGAACAAAAGCATAATCGTAAAAAAGCGAACGTAAAGTTTCGTTAATGACCGAACGCATCAACGTCGTTGCCGTGCGTATCTCTACAGGAAAAACGCGCCAACTCACTGCCTTTTTTCTATCTCATCCGCAGAACTGCGAAACTATATCACCCATTTTCACCTCTCCCTATCCTCTCCAGCCCTTTCTCTACTCTCTTTTGCCATTCTTCGCTACCATCTATCTATCCTTTTCACTCTCTCTCTCTCTCTCACTACCTCGTTCTTTCTCTCCCACCTGTGCATGCATTTATTATCCACGTAGTTATATGTACATATTGCATGACGTTACGCTAAAATGTACGTGCATCGACATATGTTACGCCGGCTCGACATTAAAAAACGAACGAAAAAAAGAAAAAAAATACCTTTGAAATAACCTGCGCCACCCTCTATCTCACTTTCTCCTTTGCCTATACAGCTGTTCGTGTGTTCTCTGTAAATTATTCGGAAAGTGATATTTTATAATTTATTCAGAAAAGAGAGAGCGCAATTTAGCTTTGAACGGTGTAAGCTTAAACTGCCTCAATTCGCCTGAAGCTTATAGTCCAATTGGATAACTTTTTTCTTTAGTTAATTCGGTAGATTAAATAATTATTGACATTCTGACGAATTACATGGGAAGTCCAATTAAATAGTTGATTTTGATTATATTCGAGACCGTACAGCTACAATAATTGCTCCGAATAAGTATATAGAGAATATCATCACATTCGATTCGAAACCCCCATAAACTGTCGCCGACTCTTCACTCCTTCATTCTCTTTTGTTTTATCTAAAAAGCTAATATCTCGCTGTCTATCTTTCGCTTTCACCTCTTTCGTCCGAGGAACAATAAAAATATCGAAAGCACTGAAGTCACCGGGCGCGCGTAAGCCGAGCGCGTATACAAATAACTATAATTGAATTAATATAATCAACGAATACGAAAAGACCTTACCTAAGAACGGTTTGATTAATGACGAGATAATGATGATAATAATTATAATATAATCGTATATTAATAGTAAGTGGACAATAATAATCGTAATGATGGATCAGTATTTATTATGAATTTAATCCGTAAACTAGTTAAATCAATCAATTAAAAATAATAATATTTCAACAGAAATAAAACAAAAAAAAAGAAAACATAGTCATTAGTTTAGGACTTAAGATACAATAGTTATAATAATAATATAATATAATTCTCGCAGAAACGTATCAGGCGCGTCTTCGTGATGGTGGAAAGTATATATTTTTTGTTTTGTTCGTCGCGCTACAGAAAAAACATATGGTGGTGCGCGATGTAAGGTTGCCTTCCTTTCCTCGGCGACGCGCCCTCTTCGCGAATTGTCAAAAAGTACCTATCTAGCTACGCTCCCCCCACTCGAATCACCCCCCTTCCCCCCTCCTCCTCTCTTTTCACTTCGGTTTCGTACACAATTTGTTTCTCGCTCCTATATGCCTTCACGCTTTACACGATATCGTCGTATCAAACGCTTTCTGCCTTCGCTTCCATCTCCGTTTCTACCCAGTCTTGCATTCGGCGAAACAACAAATAAGTAAGAACGCAATATATATCTCACATGACACGTCGCATTGTTCGCTTATTAACTTTGAAGATTCACCTTCCGTATCTCTTCTCTTTCTGCGCTTTCCCTCTTTCGCTTCTTTTATTATTTTTTTTTTTTAACTAAACTAGACGTTTCCTAGCAATATTACATAGGACTCGATTCAAGGAGTATATACGCAATAAAATTCTTTTTTGTTTATATTTTTTTATCGAGAGCGATCGACGTCGTTGGATCGATGATGCGAAAGTATATTTATATGTATATATATATGCAAGTCCACGCGGCGCGGAGGAATTAAACTCAAGAGGCAAGACATCGAAGTGTTGTATTTTTTTCTCTCTTTCTCTCACTTGTCGTTCACTCATTTAAAATTTCCCTTATACTTTATTTACTTTTTTGTTTCGTTTTTACTATATATTGACTTGATAGCGAGAATCTACAGAAGAAAAAACATAACACGTTAGGCTGGTTGTTGCGTCGACTCGGAAAGATTTCCACTATCTATAAGTTATTAACTAGTCCAATTTGTCTTGCGTGTGTGTGTGTGTGTG
>JAPYZP010003959.1:0-11226 GCA_030522985.1 Torymus sinensis
GAAAATTCATTGTTTCATCCGACATTCAATAGTATAAGTACTTGAAATCCTTTTAGATATTACCTTATCTATAAAGAAGTAGAGAATGATGCCTAGAAATGGGTATAGTATGTGAAGCTAGAATCTAATGCTAGTGCTTACAGCTTGTCGTGAATATGAAATTCAAAATTTAAATTCTATCTGCAAAAGAGAAAATTGAAACCAAATAAGTTGAATAAAACAAGTTGAATAAAACCAGTAGAAAAATCACTATTTCATCCGACATTCAGAAAAGAAAATTAAGAAATGACTTTTCAAGTACTTTTAACTTTTATATGAAAATTTTATAAGTTTCTTATTAATATTTTATGGGAGGATGCATCGAGATCCTCTTTTGTTTAACGCTTGAGCTTTTTTGAAATCTTCATATTTACGCCACTTTTGTAGATTCCGTGTTCATATTTTATCTGAGGATTTTGTAGTCATTTTCTTGTATACTATCTTTTATAAAAATTAGTAACGAGTCGGTTATTTTTACAATTTTGAAGTCAAGTTTAAAAATTGTTTTATAAAGATGGAACATCTTTCAACGTCCACTTGGAAATTACGTAAAACAGATGACAAAGATTGGCAGTTTGCAGAAAGTTTTTCTGTAACTTATAATTTGTAACATGACCTATTAACCAGTACATAAATAAAAAAATAACTTACATTTAGGGTAGAGTAGATTAACAGCCATCGTTAACTTACCTGTAACATACAAAATACAAAATAGAATATACACGAAGTTAAATAATTATTAAATTTAAAAATTCATCCAATTTTTTCACGTATAAGATACAATAATTGTTGGAAAATTATAAAATTTTAATGTCAGCAAGCATTGCGAATACCACCTCTTCCCTTTAATGAATCCGGGCAGGCTTTTAAGATTCTTGACATCGTCGACAAGCACTTGACATTTGGGAGTAGCTGATTTTTAACACGAACCCAGTCGAAAGTGGGTTGTGTGTTTCTTTTCCTCATTTTCGTTAGTGTAACAAATGAGAGAGAAACCTTGCGACATGTTTAATTCTAAAAGTAACTTCTTTTTATAGACTGTGACAGTAAAGAGACAGAAGCAGAACTTTTCTTCATTTTCTTTTTAACTAGCACTATTTATAAAGAAATTTATCAAATGACATAGGTTTGTACGCAAATATCTTTGAAATACTAATGAATTATATAATAAATATCTTTCTATAAAAACATTTTGATGATTGCTTTGAATAATTATAGTTAATAGGGAAATGTATTTTCTATTAATTTTACGTATTTAGAAAAAGATTAATGTACCCATAATTGATTAAGTTGAATAAGCTCTTATACTATCTGTTTCAGTAAAATTGTCCAATTCAAGTCACAATTTATTCACATGAATATTGCCTTCGTAAAAGAAGTTCTGTACATCTGGCATTATTGCTTTTGTTAAAAAATGTATGGCTACCTTCCATTTACATCTAATATTCGATAATATTTACATAATTCATTAGAATCGTAAAAAGAGTAAAAACGTAAAAAATAGCTGCGTTAACGAGCAGTCATGGTTTAAGCAAAAAAAATGAGAATCTCTAAAGGATCTTTTCATTACACAAATGGCACAGAATTTCCAGTAAAGAGAATAAAGAACTAGTGAAATCTACTTATCCTCATCATCGTTTTAATCAGAAATTATCTCACGAATAAAAAACTAAAAAGGGAAATAATATATTCCCTTAAAATATAAGTAAATAAAATTTGTGTTCATTAATCTTCTTATTTTATGACTTTTCATATACTTTGATCACTAAACGCAATAATAATGACGACTGCATTAATAACGCAATGAAAAATATTTTCATAACGCAAATATTAAGCCACAGAACTTCAGCAACAATGGCGACTTCACAAAGAACAACATTTCGAAGTAGAATTAAGACAGGCAAAAGGCGATCATTGTGAATGCATTTGCGGGAATTCAAAAGGCGACAAAAGAGAACGTTCTCGAGAGATAGTACGCGCGATTCAGAGCCCGTATGCAACCGAAATAGCTATGCCACTGAGCGGATCTGGAGCGAAAGATGCGCCGTTCTATACATTAATTTCGTCGAAACTGGCGCGCGAGCTCGCTTCAACTAGAAACCCCCCCCCCCCCCCCTCTCTCTCTCAATTGTTTATCCTTACCTAGCCGAGTAATCATAAACCACGCGCATTCGCGTACCATTGACAGCGAACAAAGCGTTTCGGCATGAAATACCAGCGCTCGAGGTATAGACGTGTACAGCAATTCAAGTGTCGAAACCCCCTGACTTTCTTTCGGGTTTCACCTAAACGAAACTGTTGTTATAAGCAAGATGCGGTTAGACAGAAGTCCGGTGGGAGTGGAGACTACCGCCGCCCGACAGGCCGAGACGAATACAAATTGCCGGGGCGAGTCGAAGAATGAGCAATGGCCGAGCGGAGGGGAAGACTGAGAGGGCGAGACTGATCTGCAGGGCTGAAACTCATGCTAAGATTTGGAACTTGGCCACGCGAAAAGAGGAATTAATGGTCCCTAGGGTAGCTGAAAATGCAAAGCCGTCCCTGCATTATGTGCATATTTATACGCGCGGACTGTCTTTGGGAGATCTCGAGAGGCGCTATCGAAGCTGAGCCCTATACTATGGCGAAAGAATGTCAACGAGCGAGCGATGAGCGGGGAAACTTGGTCGAGCTCGCATGCGAGGAAAAAAGCGGATTATGATGATGCGCGAGCTAAACGTTTTGTTCCGTGATAGAATGCTATGGGGACAACGGGCAATTGAATGACGCATCAGACAATCGGGCGTTTCTGCCCGACAAGAGGGCAAGGCAAAAACTGACGACGCAAGATGCGTTGCTGTAAATGCAGAGAGAGAGAGTGAAAATCCAAGGCGAGGGACGGCGACGGCGAATAAAAACAGCAACGCTGGAGAGAAGAAACCACGTAGCGGAAAGTGAAGGGGATCTATCAGCCCTATCGCCCCTCTCTCTCTCTCTCTCTCTCTCTCTCTCTCTCTCTCTCTCTCTTTCTCTCTCCTTTCTGCCGTAACCCAGTTGCCGCTGTGAGGTGGTTGCTGTGTCTCGGGAAGATAACCTCTTTCGAGAAGAATGCAGATCTGCGTCTCCGATAGCCCGCGTCTGATGCTCGCCGGGCGTATGCACGTCCCGCGAAAATAAACCGCCCGCTTCCTCCGAGCTTTGACACCGCAACGAGCACGAGGTACTTGATCTCTTGCTTTGTGTATATTGTACTACGTTACGTAATAAGATATGCTGCAATTGGTATAATGATAAGCGCGCTATATTACAAAATATTATTATATGAGTTTATACTATTTGGTAATTTTCAAAGTCAATGTTCAAAATAAAAGCTGTATGCATTTTCGTTATTTTAATGCCAATGTTAATACAATAATCTTTGATAGATTACAATAGTATAGACTGTCCTATTAAAATTCACAATATTGAAGATAAAGGATAGCAATATAAGTTTAATGAAGGGTTGAGCGTTAAAAAGTATAGATTGAAAGCCCTCAATTTCTAGACAAGGTAATACGAGGCATTTGAAACAACTCATACTAAAATATATTCAATTTCTGATACCGTTAGGATCAAAATGTTTTATGTTAATAATCCTTATTAGTTTTAATTATTTCCAAAGTAAGAACAATATCCCGTAACGTCAATATGCTATAAATATGTTAAGGATTTTGTAATGCAATAGATACTAGATTGACATGATTTATGTGAAAATACTGACAAGTATATAATTCTGATCATAAAATATCTGTATTGCATTTAAAATAATGTAAATTTTATGAAAAGCTGCAGATATAATACATTTCGTTATAAAATTGAAGAAAAGTCCTTTTTGCCTCGTTATTTCACTGTATAGCTGTTTCACTAACTACTGAGTAATTTCTAGCTACGTTCGCTGTTTGTTAGTTCTCCAGGCATTTCATTAGCATTTACTAGCTTGTAAAGTGTTGAGATAAACGTTAAATCTTTGTGTGCACAAGGTGGAATTTCACTAATTAAAGGAAATTCTCTTTGCAAGAGTCATAGTATATAGCGAAGCTGGTTTATTTTAAAATATCACACTTATCTCGGACATAAATTAGAAGATATTTGAAATATCTTGAAGTATATTAAACATTAATATTAATTTATCAACTATTTCATAAATATTTATCTTTATTCGTATTATATTTAATCATCCATAATTGCAATATACGTATAGCTCCCGTACCAAACAAACTCGACAGCAAGAAAATGAATTCGGCGCAAGAGCAGCACTCCACTAAATCTGAATAAAATACACATCCCAGCGACTACTCCGATAAACCTATCGATCCATCAATCAGCGGGTTCAGCCTCGGCGCCGCGCCGGATGATTTTTGTCGTCGCACCAGCATTTGTACCCCTCACGAGCCGTGCCAACTATACTCGGAGCGCATGCAGATATGCGCTCGCTGCGCCCGGAGAGATCGAAAATACGCCACCCCTATTAATCTCGCAGTATATATTCGCTTGAAAGACGTGCGCCCCCCGCGCACGTACACACACATAGACATCTTTCCCTTCCGCACTCGCGAGTATACTCTCCGCATCGATATTTATGACGGCTCGTTTCATTGCCGCGAGCTGCTGTATACCGGGCGCACGCTCCATTGTCTCTGCGCGTATACGCCGATTTTACGTGCGCTCACTCGAGAGGAACAGTCGCGATCGATGCCTCGGTCTCCTTGGCTTTGTTGACGACGTAGCAATAAGGCAGCCCATGCGATGTTAGACGACGCGGAGCGACCTGGCCGTTAATTACCTTGACGCGCGCGCGCGCGACTGGCCGAGCTTGATTGACTGTTGGAATAAGCGCGACAAATATGTCACCCAGGGGGAGGGGGGCAAAAAGTTTCCCTCCAGCTCTCGCGCCGCCGATATTTTCTCACCCCGGGAAGAAGTTCTTTTTCCCCTTACGACCTGACTTTGGCTCTCTGCTCGTTTTTTCTCCTTCCACGGTGCGAGAAAAGGAAGGGAAGCTCGCCTTCGACGTATTTTCCCGCGCGCCTCCAGCTCCATCCTTCTTTTTCCCTCGGTTCGAGATTAATTGCTGTTTTATCAATTATTTAGGAAATTACGCCATTATTGTATTTATTTATTAAAGGTCGAACGTGTCCCGGGGAAGATTTAGTGGCGGGGACGAACAGCCCCGGGCCGTTAATGGCACACGTCTCGGCGAGGAAGGCACGGGGAGAGCGCGAACGCGCGGCGTTCCTTCCACTTTAATTGCCACGCTGTCTTGAAACCGTAATGTTCGAATTCGAAGCGATATTATTTTGTCGTTGGAGATCGTCGTTTTCAATTTTAAAGGGCAATTTCGCTCAGGGGGTGCTAATGCGCGTCCAATATTAACGTTGCAGCCCATGGGCAGTAAGGCCGAATAATACGCTGAAAATTTCACGTTGCCTAAAAACCTCGCGCGCTTAACGTTGCGTTTACGGTTGACGGGAAATTTCGATTTCATTGATTGTTACTTAAAGAGTCGATTATTCGAATGTCCTTTATTTATTAACGTTTAATTTAAGAACGAACGATAGCGAATGTATCTTCAATTGCACAGGAAATAACAAATATAATAATATGTTTTACGCCGGTAAAAGCATTAAACTGTTGGGATTATCATTAAATGTTAACGATGACACGAATCAAGAAAAGATGTAAGGATTAAGCTAGAAATGTATATTTAATTAATATCAGAGTTCAATAAATATGATGATTTCATAGTTTGATAAATGTCCCTATATTCTTCCCTCATATCATCAATTTCTATAAATGGAGCAAACATCATGCTTAAATAACAATTATTCATTATGATAGTGGACTTTTGTAATAATAGTATATAATTAAACTCATATCTCATTTTTATGATAGAGTCATAAGTAAATCTAAAGCTCATTTCAAGTCAATAAATTTTTTATAAACTTATATGAGGCTGGATACAGCTGACATAACTACATATCTAGACAAAAGACGCAAACATACAAACGCAGTTATTCTCTCATATCGCAGAAAATGTATACATAAGCTTTTGAGAGAAAATTGATAAAAATGAATTTATATCTGAAAGAATTATCGAAATTGATAACCGCAATAGTCAGCAATGGATTCCGAAACTCCTTGACAAAGTTCATCTTATGCGCCGTTCGAAATGATTAAACAAATCGTCGAAACTAAAACACAGCGAGTTCAAAACTTCAGCTACCGCGGCCGCGTTGTTTATGAGGAGTAAATAAATAAGGCAGTGAAAACAGAAATTCACCAGCGCCGCAAGCCATGCGAGGCGAAGTTGTACGGGGTGGTGGGAAGAGTCCAAACGTAAAAGCAAGTTGCTCTGCAGTGCCTTCAAACTGCCGAGAGAGAAAATTGTAATACAATTGAAAAATACCGTAATTTTTCATGCAATGCTTTGTATACTTTTCTTTAGGATTTGCTGCATTATTATAGTGTAGGCTTCAGAAATCCAAAATGATAACAATAGTTTTAGCTATAAAAAGTTGCTAGGGATAAAATGTCATAAAATATTGTTATTTTACTTGACAGTGCCTTTTTACTCTCCAAGAATAGTTTTTCATTTCTCTGAAATAAAATCTAGTTCACGAGAAATTCTAAAAAGTTAGGATCTAGAGAGTAATTTACTAAAATACTTGAATGGATTCTTTAGGACGTACAAGTACCGCTGTAATCAATAAAAAGTATGAAATTCAATAAACTTCAGTATTTTTTTAAAATATATTTATTTTACTTTATTTTTAATGCGCAGTTTTAAATATATACAACAGTTATTAATACTTGATAATATTTATTGATAAAGCAAGCTTTTAATGTGAAATTTCTTTCATATTGAATTCTTTTTATTTAATCATTGCATAAATCATTTTTTTTTAATATTAGAATCGGCACATTAACTTAATTCTTTAACGATCGCATACATATTGCGTTCAGATATATAACTGATTTCAGTATTTATGTCTCATTAAATTAAATATTCATATCACGTAAGAAACATATATTCAACTGAAACGCATTGTAAAGGCTACCGGAAATAGCGTTCACATCTTATTGGGGGGGATCTCCAATATTTCATATATTTAAATATTAAAGGGCAGATTCCCCGCCGATACATATTGAATATTAAATAGCAAAGATCTTGAAACTTTGACACTTACTACCACACAATCTCTCGCCTTACGTGTGGGAGAGATCACGTACCATCCTCTCGTCTCAACTAATAATTTTTACCTGACCCCCAGTGCAATAGATATTAAAATCCTACATCATCCGCAAGAGGCTTTATCTGCCCGGCCTACACAGAACAATATTTACATCCAATTCACGAAGCCCGCAGAAAACAGGTTCGTTTCGCCGACTCAAGTGCGTGCGACATGAGCAATGTCGAATGAACTAAGTACGCACGTTCGGCTCCTTTTTTACGAGGGCGGCGCGGATACGTCGAAATTTCTTCCAGCAGCTTCTCTTGCGCAAACCACGTATACGCGTAGTATCGATTAACGCGTCCGCTCTAGCGATTCGAGAAAGGAGGGCGGGGATCAACTTGTGGGTCCGGCGCGCTGCCCGGTGGCGAAGTAATTTCGCGCGATTAAAGTCGAGTCGTGATGTGTTCACGTGCACCACTAGGGCTTGTGGGCGGCGAATTCGCAAATCCGTCACGTGTGAATTAATCGCACGTCAGCGTGGCCCGCCTCGAATAAAGGCCGGAGAGAAATCCGCGCCGAGGCGTTTTCCAAAAAAAAAGTGCTGTCCAAGCGCGCGCGCACACACACACACAGACACAGTACAGGGTGTAGGTATTGCGCGATACTGCTGCGCGGACTTTGCTGAAAGAAGATGGAGAATAATAGCGCGCGAGGGGGCGGGAAGCGCAGGATAAATTGTGCTCGGATATAGATGGAGATGCAGGAGTAGCGAGAAATAGAAATGAAGCGGAGCGCGAGATACTACTTTGAAAGCGGGTAGAGGACGAGTGAATGGTATATACACGGCCGGCAGCGTCCATTTGTGTATGGGATATTGGATGGAGTAATACGATTTGCTCGTGGATCCGCTTGCGTGCAAGAAATTCATTAGGTTTTTTCTCTGCTACTGTAAACAAAAATTTTCATCCGTTCTAAACACTATAATATACTTTTTTCAATGAAATTATTTTAACAAACGTGCATTTTTATTCAAGTTTTATTAGATATATATAAGAGAATACTGTCAATCGAAATTTTCTATCGCATTATTAAATATACAATCATTAACAGATGTGTTAATAATTTATTATATATACATATATTATATTTTTAAAAAGGGGGATGCGTGTAAACTTATTGCATTGCAATTCCTGTTCGCATTTCATCATAAAATCAAATTAAATCACATAATGTATCGCATTTGCTGAATAAATATTGATTAATCCTTCAATGTACATTTGAGAGCATTCGAAGTTCAATGCGAAATGCTAATTTCAATTTTCGAAATGCCAAGCTGAACTCATCATGGAAATGGTATCGATACGCTTACCCTTTCAGGCAAGGCTGAAACTACATCGACCGAGGTTTCAGCTCCACTCAAACTACTAAGGGCTCAGAAATAACAGTTGAAATTCTAGTGCTGCGGCTTAGGATTCATGCTTCAAGATATTATTATATTATTCAAATTATTAATAAAATAAATATCGTTTTATATTTCGAATAGATTTTTATTCAGATTTCCTATTTCGTTGTAATTTGATTTATGAAAAGTGTTCATTATAAATAAAGAAATGCTTTAACATAACAATTATTACTTTGAACAAGTGTTATTTTCGAATGTTTTTAAAAGCACATAATACTCTAAACTTCTATAAGCTCACTTGGAATTTCATTTATTTTGCCCTCTTAAAGCAATAGGGAAAACTTGAATAAAGAAAAACGAGATAAAAATGAACGTACAAGTTTATCGTCAAAACAAAGTGAAATAGACAGGGCGACGCACATGCGCGAAAACAGAGGAAACTCTAATAAAAAAAAAGAAGAAGCATGAAAATACGAACGCGAGTGCGTATGGGTGGCGCGTCTTCACACTATACACACCACGCAGCCTACTATTTGATAGGTACAGGGTAGGGCGTAAAAGACACCGAAGGTGCAGACAGTTTCAGTCAGCTCCAAAGCGGCCGAATCGATGGTCGGCTTTGTAATCCGAAGCCGGGTGACACAATTGGACCGAAATTGCTGTAAGTCGAGACGAGTCGACCAGCCCCCCGTCTAAGTCCACCGGATGAGCATCGCGCCACAGGGCCGAGCGAGCGTACACGCGGTTGGAAATTTTCCTTTGAGCTCTCAGCCCTCGTTCTCGCCTTTCAAACAATGCCCGCCTCCTCGGCAACTCCTTTTTTTCTTCCTCGCTGCGCAATTAATGCGCCGCCCTCGGAAACTTTCCCTCGCTGACGACCGTCCCAACTTCTTCTTCGTCCGGCTAAATCTGATTTGCTTCCCCACCTTCCCTCCGACTTTTGATATTAGTTTCTTTCTCTCCTTTTTTTCAGGAGAGAAAAGCGCACGCTCGCGCACAATAGATCCGTTTGCGGAATTATTCAACTTCTTTGAAAAATCTTCGCCCGAGACGCTGAAAGTTTTTATGAAATCCGCCGGACGATAAGCTCCTTATATGATCCAATCTTTGTCGATGCGCGATCGAGTTCTCCGACAGGCGACCCTTTACTCCTTTCTCACTTGATCTACCTATTTTATTGCTTGTGAAAATATTTATAGTTTTGCGTGTTTTTGCAACGAAATAACTTTTGCCAATAGTCGAGAAAATCGTAAATTTATATGTGGAAGTGCTGTGAAACGTAATACCATCGGCGCGAAGTAAAAAATATATTTTTAAAATAGAAGTAAATCGCTTTTGTCAACTAAATTTTTTCCATCACATTTCCTAACCGGCTTCCTTCTATAAGATGACGAATGGCCTTGGTAACAAATGATAGTATGAAAAGATTGTGCAATATATAAGCCATGTAAGCTGTATGTAAATAAGTTTCCAAGCATAACGTAAAAATAAATTCCGTTGTTGGAGTACGACATATGGTGACATCGTCATATTACAGTAATGTTATAAAATACCAAATCTTCATCAGTATAGAGCTTCTATCGCATCAATTCGTTTTATAAATTGACGTGACACTCTTGATACGAGCTAGAATCACCATTTTCTCTAGATTAAATGTCCCTCTATAAATCATATCCTTTCCCACTGGATTCAAAGTAATTTTTTCAAAACGAAAACGTACTTTTATGCTGAATTTTTTATTTTAACAAGATACGCAGTATGATACTTTACAATTTGAACAACGACTCGGAATCTTTTTCCACTACTTATGATAATATGATACGAAAAATTTGTGTTAACCCTCCTCAAAGCCGTCGCCATATCAAGACATCGCTGTTTGTTTTTCCCCTCAGTACACATGAGACCTATTCATATCCTTTCCCCGAATTTTTTCTTTGTGGTCCTGAATGAAAATTTGACGGTAAATCAAAACTGAAACGAATCGTTGTATAAATCTAAACTTCTTGGCAAACGATTCTTGAGTTAACATAAAGTTTTATTCCGATATAAGTTATTGTAGATATTAATCTTAAACTTTTTGCTTAGCTATTATTTTACGATCATCTGTATATTTTATACGTTTTTATATTCTATCTGAGGAAATATTTAAAAAAATATAAATATAACCTTTGGCTACCAGATAGCGGTGTTATAACTTAACAATAGTTTGTGTAGTAAAAATATACTACATACGATAAATCGTTTAAAACTTCTTCCCTAGTGAGAATGAGTGTAAATAGTTTTTTGTTTCTCTTAAACACATAAACTCAAACATTTCCATTTAAGGAAAGAAAAGTAAAATAAATTAATTTACTCGACACCACAAATGTCATCCAACTCTGTAAGAAAGTTAAGACAATTCCATCTGACGTTACTAGCTCTTAATGATGAGATGTCGCCCACATCTACTAAAATCTGCGCCTACTCCTCAAAAGAGCGTAACTTGATTCTTGCTACTCTCACAAAACAAATTTAAAGTTTAGTGAGCGTTGTAAACTTCTTTATTAAACTTTGAAAATTGACTTTTATTATAACAAAGAATGATTAGTGTTT
>JAPYZP010003960.1:0-10827 GCA_030522985.1 Torymus sinensis
TCCCCCCCCCCCTCCTCTGTATCTCTCGCTGTCGCGTGCAGGAAATGACCTGGAACTGTTACTATTGCTGTTGGCCACACGATGCAATATTTTTTCATTATTTTTTACGGTGATTCTCGGGATCGTATGAAAAGTCTAGTTTTTTAGAGAGCACCTGCCTCACGGACTCCCAACCAAATACAATCGATGGGAGCATTGAAAGTCGATAGCTTGATACGCTAAGACAATTTTTATCCAACACTGGCGATACTATGTTTATGATTCATACACTATTCATAAAAGGAAGAAAATATCTTTGAAAACTGAAAATTTTCTTAAATAGCTATATTTTTAAGAAAGTTTGATATTATTTTAATCTTCTTATTAAAGACAAGAGCATGGCCTGGAATGAAGGCTATTAGAAATATGGGTGTGTATGTATATGTGCGGAAATGTGGATGTAGTAAGTAGTATAGTTTATATTAGACTGCAGACACTCGGTACAATAAGTTTCCGTTGTTTACCAAATTTATCAAGCTGTACAGCACAATCTAGATTTTTCGAAATATACTCATATCTCTGTGATTAAGATCCATTCAGAAAAACGCGTATACACATGTCCATTCATTTTGCAAATGAAAGCATTTCCCGGAGTTTCACAAAAATCTAGTACCCCCATACCTGGTATTTCCCTTGCCAGTGGATTCAGAATACATAAGTATTATTGATTTCGAAGACTGTAAAAATAGAAAATTGAAATTGTAAAAATCTGCAAGCTGCTGTAGAATACAAGTAAATGAATTTTAACAAAAGTTTTCTTCTTGAATTAAATAAGTGAAAATAAAAATAAAACGTTATCCAGTTAAAATCAGAAAATGCCATCCTTTATTATTCTGGATCAATAATACCCATATTTTATACAGGCACTTTTTAAAAATATTCTAATACATCTTTAATATTCTACAAAACATTTTTAGCATACTTCGCAGAAAAGCTTTTACTTCACTATTACAAAGCTTCTTCTAAAAGGAACGAAAACAAAAAGATATTATATTTTTTTACATACCATTATTGTTAAATCTTAAAATCCTCTATTCATTTAGATAGTGCATATTCTGAGAAGAAGCCCCTAAATTTAGTTATTTTATCTAAAATAGAATCAGTTTGAAAACAAAGAACAATAAATAATATGTGGACAATAACAAATATAAAAATAATAATCTTCAAAAAAATTTGTTATCTTATTAAACGTTTAAATATTTATTACTGTTATTGTGTTACGTGTGGATACACGTACGAATATAGAAGAACGAAATAAGCAAGGCGTCCGATTACAATATGACGTCGATTAGCAGAAAGTCAAACGGTGGCGGCCGTGGCTAGGATGGGTCCGTCACTTTTTATTATTAAAAAGTTGCGAGAGCTCACTCGTAACGTTTATTGATGTTCCTTAACGCTTCTTAACATTCTATTTTCTGGCATCTAACACGAAAAAGTCTTTATTTTCGATTATCTAGCACTCGTGCATAATTCCAATTTCCAACTTTCCTTATATTTTCTCTTTTTCAGTGCTAACATGTATATTTCGTTTACATGTTTTGGATAATATCTCATGTATTCATTAGCATGTTTGTATAGTTAAAGAGTGTTCAAATACGTTGCCATGCTACATAACAATGCATATATTCGGCGTATGGTAGTTCAACTATATTGTATTGTAGATTGTGATCAATTTCAATATCCTAAATCACAGAGATCAAATATTTGAATGTAACAATCACGCTACTGTCTAAAATATCATTAATAAAATTTTAATAAGGATTACGGCGATGCCCTTAAAAAGGTTCTATTTCAGATGAACGCGTAAGATGGTGCCATCTCTGGTCGGCGCATGAAAAGGTTCTATTTCAGCTGAGAACGTAAGAAGGTTCTATTTCAGCTGAGTGCGTAAAAGGTTCTACCTCAGCTGAGCGCGTAAGAAGGTTCCATCTCGCGCTATTCGATTTTTCATCAAAGTTATTACGAAGTTATGAACGCCTTGCTGTTTATTATCTAGATTGCTAACGTATTGGTATTGCATTAGATTAGCTATTTATATCAGAAAAGAAATCATTAAGAGATTTGTTGAAATTCTGCAGCGATTTTTAACGTAATATCGTCGATGGAAAATTGAATCGCGCGAGATGGAACCTTCTTACGTCCTCAGCTGAGATAGAACCTTTTTACGCGGCTAGATTAACTAGTTGACTTCAATTATATGAGGAAATCTCAAAAAAAGTAGTACTTATCTCCATCCCAAAATGTTAAAAAATTTTAAGAATTACATGAATTCGGCTAAAACGCTCATTTTTCGTCATTTTTCGCTATTTTCAAATTCACATAACTTTGCACAGAATTGACCGATTTTAAGGATTCGCATCTTAAATTAACTCTATTCTTTATATTTAATCGCTTCTTTGTAAAATTTCATTTGGCTTCTTAAATAGATTGCTATTGGTTAATCATCAATGACTACTTTTCGTCGATTTTTCCCATGTCAAATTTCCATAAGAAAAATTAATATGCGTGTAAAACATTGTCACCAAGTCGTTTTTTCTGGAACACAAGTATTTTCCGTTCAGTTATGGTATAAACCTGTGCGGAAGGTGTACCTTAAAAAAAATTTTTTAACATTCTGGGATGGAGATAAGTGCTACTTTTTGAGATTTCCTCATATATCACTCATCTAAACGTTGCCCCCTTCGTTTACGAAGTGGGCGTATTTGAACAACAAAGAAAGGGAGATGATGGTAAAGAAGCTTGGAATTGTAACGAGAATTGGGGTACTGCTCGATGAAAAATTCAGAAGTAAACTCTTTCATATATTCAATGCTGATGTCATATTTCCATATCAGTTTTAAAAGGTCGGAGCTGAGTTGCCTCTGCCGCATCTCGTTTGGCGGATTTTCCGTCAGCGGATCGAGCGTACAGATATATTATATATATATATATATATATAGACGAGCTGAGCCGCTAATTTTGCATTCATCGAGATAATAAAGGATTTTTGAACCTGCATTTATTATTTTCATTTAAATTTCTGTCTGCGCTTGCAACAGAATCAGAATTCAATACCTATAAAAGCATATTATTTTTTTTAAATAATTTAAAGTTTTTAAATATTCAACTTAACAAAATGCCTTATAACTTTTTTATAAATAATTCGATGTTTTGATCAATATTGTTCCCTGATTTTTTTTACGTTTTGTAAATAAAAAAATATATATATACATTATATAGTGTAACATTAAGTACATTCAAATATTTATGTGAAATACCGTTGTTACGAGTGAGCTATCGCAACTTTTAATAATAAATAAAGTAGGGAGATACAACAATACTCGATTCGATAGGTTTGAACAGTATCGAAGTATTTTTTTCGAATACTCGATTCAAATGAGCTCCTCAGGCATAATGCACGTATAGTTGAAAATGAATTTTTAAGTATTTATAATTGCAATGTTTTGATGTATACGAAGCTCATCTAACACTGTTTATTATATTTTGAAGTTGTTAGAAATAACTTTTGACTCTTGTATTTTTTTCAAGTTCTTTTTCGAGTAAAAGTTCGAAGAAAAGTTTGATCTTGGTACATGAATCTCTTAAGTTGATAAATGTTCTTCGAACGTTTGAACCTTTGTAGTTTGCTAAATTAATATACACTATTCTATTTAAATTTATAGGAAAAAGGAAGAAATTTTCGAACTGTTCGTCCCATCCCCACAATTAAGAACATTTGCAAACTATATATTAAGTAAAAGGTTCTAAATATTGACAAATAACTCATATTATGTTAAGTATAATTATTTTAAAGACTTACCAAAAAATAGTTAAAACTGTATTATGTACAAACTCAATGGAATCTTACCTGAAAGAAAAAAACAATATTTTTATTACCAATGATCAATAATATTTTTGTTTTATTGATGATATTAAGGGTAAAACACAATTATTAAATTAAAAAATGTTAAAACGTTTAATCTTCACGACGATCTATAGGTATTGTTAAATTTGGATTCAGGAAAAATAAAATCGGTTACCAATTCATTGGCACTTGTAGCTTCCTTGAACTAGATTTATTAATTAATTATTGATTCCAAAACGTTGAAGTTTACACAAAAAGAAACTTTTGTGGAGGTAGAATGTTATAAATCTTTCGGAATTCTTTTTATTTTTTATGATTTGATGTATTTCTTTTTATAATAAATATAATCTTTGATAATGGCTTTACAAATTATCTTTTTGTGCATAATTTTGTGGTTGAAAACTCTGCAGTTTCAATTGCACGCTTAATATTTTGGTGCATTTCTTTTGTTTAAAAACTATCATAACTTCTGAAGAAGCTAATATTTTTTAATTTTAAAACAGACATTGAAAGTTCGTTTCCCCTAGTTTTATTGTATATTTTTACAATGTTTATATGTAAGACTTTTCTAGTCTGAATAATTAAAAGAAATTTATATCTATTTTCCAAATATGTTGAATAAAGAAAAAGTCTTTTACTGACATAAAATAGCGAAATGGATTGAGAGGTGACAACAAACGAAATGGAAATGGAATGATGAGGAATGAGAGCAACCTATGGACTTCGACAGATTGGTTAATATTTTCTCTCGTTATCTTAAAAAGTTATTTTTTTAATGAAGTTTGATATTGTTTTAATCTTCTTATTAAAGACGAGGGCATTGGCTGGAAAAAGGCTATTAAAAATTCGCGCAAGCGAACGTTTGGAATGGGAGGTATAAAAATTCTACCTATGAGCTTCATAGACAGATTGATTAATATTTTCTCCGGTTATCGAACGGCAACAAAAAAGAATTGTTTCTGAAAATATTTTTCAATGACCTGTACAAAACGAGTCGCACGATTTTATGGAATTCAACATATGTGTAGATAATAAAATTTACCAATTACTAAATGAATTTAAAGTTAATATAAGGCCAGTCTGGGTTCGGCAACTTAGACCGGAAATTGTTACATGTTTATAAAAAAAAAGATAGATATCGATCTTTTACAAAGAAAAAATTGAGCTCGCTTGACTATTCTCCGCCATGTGCTATTAATTCAGCAAATTTAATCTCAAATAGATTTTTTATTTTTTAAAGAAAAATCAACTAAAATGTAAATAACATATAGATTGGGAGCGAGTCGACTGACAGCAACTCAGAGTTGTAATATGTATGACTGATACTCCTGATAACACTATCCAATAAGATCAGCTGGTTAAGTAGGTGCGTGGGAAAAAAAATGTTAACCATATATATCATTGAAATACGATCTATCTTCTACTAGAAAAATACGAACACTCCAAAAATGAAATTAACCTTGCTAAGATATAAAGAAAAAAAACTGACTAATTGTTGGGTATAAAGATCCCGAATATGGCCAGCCCTTAATCAAGACGTTCACGATATTTTGGAACCTACGCGGCCATATTTTTGCTTCCGCTGGGAGGAAGCAAGCTTTGTGATAGTAAACAAAAGTTTTGGAGAAAAAATGTATTGGGAATGTTGTTTGTGATGTTAATGTAATCGACCGATTTTAACCAGATAGGGGTAATTTTTTTAGATTTTCCTTACAGAGTTGAGATCAATATTCTATTTTTGTAAAAATCCATTTTTTATAGCGATTTTTCCATTTCAAAAATTTTTATTTTCGATTTTTTTAATATTCATAGGAAAAATATTGTTTATATATTATGAATTCACTATATGCAGGATATATTTTAGTCATAAGTTATTGACGATAACGTAATTTTTTTTCAAATAGGTTATGTTTCGGAATTAAAAAAAGATATTGACATAAATATTTTTTTGGTTCAAAGGAATATTGAATACTATAATTTTCCAAATTTTTAGGTTTTATTATTGATTATTTTTCGATAACAAAAATCATTTATAAAAAAAGTGATTTTTTTTAATAGTCGCATAACTACGAGTAAAATCATGGGTTTTGTACAGAATAAGTTTCTATCGGTTTTCATGGGTTTCTATAAGTTTTCTACAAAATACATTTCTATTGGATCTTATACGAATTCCTGTCGAAGTTTGTGAAGAGAGGTCTGACGGGACCAGGAAAACATCGTCTTATAAGGAGAGTCTATATTAGAATCGCTTTTAATGGGTACAGAATACGTTTCTATCGGTTTCTATGGGGTTTCTACAGAATACATTTGTATCGGTTCTTATAGGAATTTCCTGTCGAAGTTGGTTCAGAGAGGTCTGACGGGACTAGGAATAGTATATTACGCACCTAGGGAGGAAAGAACTTGGGCTGGCCAATTTTATTCCCGTTTCCTCGCCTTCGGCTCGGGTGGCAATTTACACGTGCTCTGGACTGGCCAACTCTTTACCTCCCTTGTTGTGTAATATACGATTTTCTCCCACCGAGACCGAAAATGCCACATTCCCGTTTTTGCGCCGGGGGGAATGTGGTACTTTCGGCCCGGCCGGAGGAAAAATATCGTCTTACAAGAAGAATTTCTATTGGAATCGCTTTTAACGGGATCCTATATGGGTTTTGAACAGAATATGTTTATATCAACTTATGGGTTTCTATAAGTTTTCTACAGAATACATTTCTATTAGATCTTATACGAATTCCTGTCGAAGTTTGTTAAGAGAGGTCTAACGGAACCAGGAAAACATCGTCTTATAAGGAGAGTCTATATTAGAATCGCTTTTAATGGGTACAGAATACATTTCTATCGGTTTCTATGGGTTTCTATAAGTTTTCTACAGCATAGATTTGTATCGGATTATACAGGAATTTCCTGCCGCAGTCGGTTCAGAGAGCTCTATCGGGGCCAGGGATACATTCAGTGGCACAAAAACACGTTTAAAGTCGGGTCGGACGATTTTCATTGATTTACGTATTTTTCTGCCATTTCGATGCTAAACCTTAGACTGCTATAACTTTTGAAGAAACCCACATTTTGTATCGTTCAAAAAAGCAAATTAATGCTCTTTCTTTCTTTTTTTATATCATTTTTAAAACTTTGAGTCAATCGGTTCTGAGCTAAATGGCTGACGTTTGAAGTGTTGGGAAAAAATCGCATAAAATATTCCAGATGAATTTAGTCGGAAAAAAAGTTTGGCAATCAAAAAACCATGTACACCAATTTTCTCATGTTCTGGATCATGTGTGCCCCAAAAAAAGATCTTTCTTTTTGGAATTTGACATATAAGCATTATTATTCTAGTATCAGTACAAAGTATTCAGTATCCATTTGTTTTGATTTGGTCTATAATTTAATAATTACGCTGTGATTAAACAACTATTTTGTAAACTACTTAGAACTTCGTTGTTGAGGTGGTGTAGTTGAACAAAGACGCAAACTGGTTTCGCACAATGTGTCATAAAAAAGTTTCACATCGGTTTCTACACTTAAGAGAAGTTCAGTTAACTACACAATGAATATAAGAATTCATTTATTGCTCATTTATAACCAATGATTTAATGTAAACAGCTTTTCATATTAAGATAAAAAGATATAGAATCATAAATCTACTTCAATATGTTAATTTAAAGATTTGTTTTTTATTTTAATTTTATTTTAATTATATATTTTTCTGATTATAATTTTTTAATATCTAAAATATAAACATTTTGTGAATTAATTAAGAACACTTAAATAAAATTTTTTTTTTATATATTATTGAAATTAAAAAATGCTTTATTTATATTTTTTTTTATTTTGTTGACAGTCTACATAAAATCAATTTTTAACTTTAGTATAAAAGGATATATGATTGCTTACTACCAAGAGTTTTTGATAGATACTTAAACACAAGTAACTTTTGGAATTTAATTAATGAATTTCAATTAATTTTTATGGAAATGGATTTTCTAAAGTAATGGGCCAAAATTAAAAAAAAATTCATCATTACTCACGATTTTATCTTGCAAAAAAATAATACACTAAGTAGTCTCATCCGTGATTATAATGCTGTAGGAAAATGAAATGTATATATAGGTACATTTGAAGTTGGAAAAATATTCGTATATGAATTTGATTAGTCAAAGGAGAAATAAATCATCATTTCGCCTAATCCCAAATGGGTAGAAGTTAGGCGGCACAATGCGTGCGCCAGGTCCCGCAGTCAAAATTGCGCACTGCGCCGAAGTAACCGTGGACATACGGTAGTTAGGTAGTTTCGCAAATACGCGCGTGAGCGGAGCTTTCGGAATGCGTCAACCGGGAGTAAACTACCGCTATCTCTCTCCCCCTCTATACCGCTATTCGCGCGGTTGCCCTCCGCGATGGAGCTAGTGCAGACGGTGGCGTGCTCCATGGAAGCTTCTCGGAAGGAAGCGCCGTTGATTCTCTCTCCCGCTCCCTTCTCTCGTTCACTCGGTCGATATATAGTCGCGCGGCATCCGACAGTCCCGTCCGCTTTTGATGTATTATTCAGAATTCCGCGCGGACATTGCTGAAGATTAAGCGAGCTGAGTCCCTCCCGATCGCTCCCCTACCGCACACAGGCAAACATCTGAAGACGTATGGGTGTGTGCTGTGAGTTGGCCAAAGCAACTGGGATACGTACGAGCAGTGAACTTTCGAGCTGATCGCTGCCATCAAGATATACTCGCACAATTAAAGAGTTTTGTGATATGCACCTTTTAATTTACAACATTTAAAGACATCTATTTTTCGGCGTTGTTCAAGTTCTTTATTCTTTAATTAAATTATCTTTTACTTACAACAGAGATTTCAAGCGAAAGTAAACCGACTAAAAGTCCATCAGTGAGTTGTAGCAGCTGGTAATCGCGTGCGTATTGAAAAGTTCGAGAAAGTTGATTATTTGGTTTGATGGCTCATCCAATAGATATCCCCTTAATAATCGCGCAGTCAGTAGCGCTTTGAAATTCACGCTCGCGACTTAATTACACGCACGCGCGTCTTTTGTTGGCAGCGCTGATACAAGGTGGGTAATTAATATTAACGAAGCGGACCGTCGCTTGCTACGATGTGACAGAGTGACGCTCTTACTTTTCGTCTCAGCCATTCTTTATTATTCCTCGTCCCCTCTTTCGGCCCTCTTCGTCTCTATTAATTACTTTTGGCGAACGAGAAGAAGAGTTCCGCAAGATTGATCGCTGCCGCCGACGGCATCGGGACGTCGGTCCCCAAACGGAATTTAATAAAATAGCATCGCGCGGATATAGTTCGCAGCGCGCGTAGGCGAACTTTCGAGAGAGCGTGTGCAAGATCATCGTGTCTCTCCCTAGATTAATGAAGCGAGCAGTGTTGGCGGTAGCAGAAGTTCGAGTGAGCGCTGATTTTAAAAATTAAATTGCGCTCTGGCGAAACAGTGATTCATTTATCTTGCGGCTGTCTGGCCGAAGTCTGCGTTCTCGCAGAGCGTCGCGGTTCGCGTAGCGCGTTGTGTGCACCTCTGTTTCCCGTGCTCCGAGTGCTCGTCATGCTTTTAATTCTCTGAACTCTATCTTGCGCGCCAGTGATAGCGAGATTCTCTCCCGATATTGCGAAACCTTAAGCTTTCCGTGACGATTCTTCATTTTGTTTTCATTCAATCTTTAACCTCAATGTTTCTTACTATACATTCAGAATGTGGATATAAAATATTTTATAATCAAGTTATAAGGAATTTCTCTTTATTGAAAAACAAATTTTCTACCTTCATTTCCATTTGTAAAAATAATGATAGTGATAAAAATTGTCGTAAGCTTTCTATTTATCTTCTAATTCTTCTGATATTTTCAATGGTTACCTCAATTATGCCGATGCATTTACACAAAAATTGAAATGTTAAGAATTAGCCTAATCTCATCTGAATACGAGAATTCTACATGCTAGCAAAAATTCTTCCCACTAGCAGCGGCGCGGCGGCGCCAAAGGTGTATGGCATAAATAGAGGAAAATCAAGCGTTAACTCTACCATCTTATTAACGTCTGATAGTTCGCACGCTAGATCGTGCGTTAATTTACGCACATGTGCATGCATAAAATAGGGGCGCTGATTTAATAAAAGCAAGAGAAAGAAGAGCACATGACAATCAGTCTATACAAGGTGAGCGCCATGTTCTAACCGCTATACTTACCATGTAGAGCGACATAATCTTGTGAGTAACGGAGGAGGGAATTACAGCGCTTATACATCAATAACTTTACTCTTTTATAAATGTAAAAAGTGGGAAAATCCCGATTTCACAGTGAAAATTGCTTCACTGCTGAAACAGTGTACATGCACTACGAAATTGTGGATATATACACCATTTTAATAGTATATACATTATTTTGACAGTAAAGCAATTTTCACTATGAAATGGTGACTTTTCCACTATTTGACATTTACAGAGTAGTATATAATTCAAACTGCATTGACTGTGCGTTGTGTATAATAGATATCACTTAAGCAAGTAATATCAAATAATGTGTTCAAATTGTTATTTTTATCAAAGCTAGCAACATGTATTGTTCACATATATTTATTTCCTTTTGATAAAGCCAAAAATAAGTCTGTATAAGATCGCGTATAATTGGATGGCACCCATAAATACGATATTCATATAAAGCGAAACCCTTAATCAATAGTGCAATAGATTACAGATATCAATTCGACCCCTCACAAGATCGATAGCATAATGTCCAATCAGAAAAGATGTATATATGTGTAGGACCACGCGTATATATATATGTATATATCTGTTATTGTTGTATCTGATATTAGTTAAGATATAATATATATATATGTGCAATTCCCCCAAAAATGTCGCCTTATCCGGTCACAAAAACGACGAAAAAAAAATGTTGAGGCACACCTCTGCCATAAGTTTTTTCTTGTT
>JAPYZP010003961.1:0-21216 GCA_030522985.1 Torymus sinensis
AAGTTGCTGTTGTTTTTTTTTCTTTTTTTTATAGATAAATGAATTAATGAACTGTGATAATATATGTTAAATTTTTTTTGTGCACGGTTTTTTGAAATGACATTGTAGAACTTAAATGCTATAACTAACGGTTGGCGAACCGTTGGCCAATTTTTAAATTAAAAACGTCACATCTCGATTATCTTGCTATTGTCGACGTAGAATATAACTATTTATATACATGTAGAAATATTATATTGTAGGTGCTTTAAAATATAATGATAGTTTTAAATAGTTTTAATTAAATTTTAATGTTAATCTTAAGTAGAAATGCTTCCATTTGATCAACATGTTGACAAACGAAGTTAGTCTATTTTCTACCAGAGATGTACTTTTTTATTAAACATGCTAAAAATACTGCTGTACATTTACCCTTAACTATTACTAAATTTTGAGGTTAGATACTATAATAAGCTATTCGAATATTTCTTTTTTTCATGAAGTATTAAATAAATAATAAAATCTGAACATAATATTAACATAATTTAAGTTAAAGAATCTCTTTTACTTTTCATTCCAAGTCGCGAAACCTTCATTGTTGCTAAAATTAAAAATTTGCTTATTGTTTTGAATTTTATCGCCCAATTCAATAACTAATCGTATTGCGTTTTACTGGTCATCACTTCAACAATTATAACATGTTATTTCATTTTTCTGTATATTCAGCAACGCTAGAAATATACTATTTGACGGAATCCCTATGCGGATCGGTGAATAGACACAGCGAAAAGCAATATCATAATTGCTATTGATGGTGTCTCCACGCTGGCTCAGTCAGTATTATTTAAAGATCTTTTAAAGGATAGTTTGTGATAGTATGAGTGCCGACGGAAACCGCCGAGAAGCGATGCTTCTGGAATTTTTGCACGCTCTTATATGCTCTGGCAAAGATTTTTTTTTATGTGCGGGATTGTTTACGCCGCCTAGCGGTTACGAGCGGTAGACGCGAAGTGGTCCTTAGTATTTCCTACCAAGATTAATGAAAATTATTATTTATTGAATACTTTTCAATTTAATCATTTTCATTCCAATAAATAATAATCATGAAATAAAAATGCATATTTGATTTTAAATTCTCGCGCCTTATTCCAGGTGCCAATCACAAATCAAATTTATAAAGGCTTCACATCTTCCGGTCATAACTTTTCTAAGAAGGGATTCCTAAATCACATAAATATAAATAGGAATGTTTAAAGTATAACGTGACTAAATGGTAATTTAAATTTGAGACTGCCAAATGCCGATTGACAATGATAATCGGTTTTGAATCGATCGACGAGCAAATTTTCGCTTTTCGACTTATGTATAACCAATTCCGATGGTATCGTTAATAATATCATTTAATAAAAACAAGTTTTCTCTTATCTATAATATTTATTTATATACTATATGTTTAATTGTTATTTTATATTCTGTGATTCCCTCACAGTGATATTTGTTATTTGACTTATCAGTAGCAATATTTTTTTATCATTGACATACAACTGTGATATTATTATGCTATTTTATCAGGAAAGTCGAAGCCTTAATCCCACATTAATTAAACTTTACGTATACTGAAATATAATCCAAATCTATAAATTATCTATTATTATATATATTATTTACAATCAATTTAACATCTGTTATATTTCCTTATATAACAAGCTTACCGGGAAAATCCTCCGTTACATCTACCAGAAAATCTTCTGGCAAGCTTCAAAACATCCATTGTACTTCCTTCACGAGCAATCCCACCTAAACTATTAAAACGCAAACCAACCGGCACCACACGTTCGAGCCTCAAAGGCGTTTTCGACTTACTTCCTCCCGCGCCGTTACCGATAAGACACCACTGCACGCACTTTCACGCTCTAGGGTACATACGCACAATAGCTGCCGCGCGCGTGCATATTTTCTGACGTCACCGCGGCTCGCGCGTGGACCGGGCGCGGACACGAAATACCTATTGCTTTGTATGCGCGCGCGAGCTCCTTTTGTCGCCTTGACGAGGTCAAACTCATTTCGGTAACTCTCGTATATATTTTTTCTTCTTTTTCTGTCGTTTATCGCGGAACGTCAGTGGGAGGGTTTCTGTTTACGACTTGTTGCGCCAGTCTTTTACGTTCTTTATCGCTCTGATTGAGCGTAACGAGAGATTTTCGCGGATTTTAAAATAATTAAGCGACTGGATGTAGGTTGTATTTCGGTTTCTTGGATTTTTTTTTTTTCATAAGGTGGGTTGACGTTTACAGATGTTAACAAAGTATGCGAATCAGTGGTGCAATATATGTGTACCGAGAGAAATGAATTCAATTTTTTTTTCGTATGTGGAAGGAACACGCTGTTGTTATACGTAAAATTAAAATTGTAGAAGTTTGATGAAAATTTTCAATGCTGATGAGGTAGGCATGAGTTCATGGCGTAACTTATAATCAAGAGTAAATGAAATTCGCATTAAAAATAATTTTCATTGTTGAGGCATTATCATACATAAAAACTATAAATACTGTGATTTTTATAATTTACTTAAAATTTAATTATATACTTTAATTTAATTTTATTGTTATCAGCTAAATTACAATTTATAATGGACAATAAGGATGTACGGTATTTTTATTCGATATATTACAATTTTAAAATGTATGTAATTATAATTTAAAGGCTCGTTAAAAAATGTTAAACTTTTTCGCATTCGGATAAAGGCATTCGTCGCGTATATAAAAATTTTTATCGCCTTAATAATATCGCGAATCCCGGCGAAGGTAACCGCGAGCGTCAGTCTCTCATTTTCTCGATTTGGATTTTCAGCGAAGCGGACAATATAATTTATATTTCAGCGAGAAAAAAGAGAACGAGAAAACAACAATAATTGTACTCTCTCGAGACGACAATTGTCAAGAGTCGCGCGTATATGTGGCAAAAAGTCATCCTGTACAAGAGCCCAACAAAGAAAAATGAAAGTAAAATATGACAAATTATGATAAAGTTATGACATCCTCAATTTTTTTTCTTCTTCTTCTCGTTCCCTGCGCAGTATATAGTGACGCACGAAATTTTTCTGCATATTATATGCGCGCGCTCTTCTAAATTATTATATACTTAAGTTATCGTCTTGCTCTCGCGGTCAGTGACGCTATATTAATCTCGCAAGTACCTGTCATGAAAATACGCTAGTCGCGAATATTTAAAAACGTAGTCGTGAAATTTTTTTTCGTTATAAATGTAATATACTGTAACGGCATAACTGTACATTATAATTTTTAGCGGGGACATTGTACAAAAACCTACGTAATTTACTTGTAATATCAGCTTAAATTAATCTTCCCGTATATAACAACGTTATTACAATATTCCTATATAAAATAATCTTTTTTCTCCAATCCATATTACTGCGTTAACGTCATTTTGGAACGTAATTCGCACACGTCAACCATATACTTTTACGAACATAAAAATAATACGCGCGTCAGTTATTGATAACAACAAAGCGTTTCGCAACTCTTATACACTTTTCAAATCGAAGAATTTCATATGCACATCGAGCACTTAAACTTTCACATACTCCCAGCCCGGCCATTTATCGCGCAACCTCACCCGCGGTATTCCACTCCTAGGGAATTCCTCTCGGCCCACATATACCTACACGCGGAAGCTCGAGCTCACACAGGGGGTAGCGCATACACACATAGACAGGTGCGCGCGCACATATTAATACCCCAACCTCTCTCTCTTCTCGCAATCGGCGAAATACCTGAGGCATTGGTCAGTCTCTCTCTCTCACCCGCCGGCCCAATAATACGCGCTCGTATAAATACCCGCACAGACTAGAGCCGGGGCGGCAATCCCTCTATCTCCCTCTACCTCGGCACGCCGGCATTTCTATTACCGGTCACAAACAGACCGAGCGCGCTCGGCCCAGCCGACCGAAATAGACGCAGAAATAGAACGGTTAGGCCGCCTCTCTATCTGTCGCGCGCGCGTGTGTGTATATATGCATGCGTATGGCGAGTTTCTCGAATGAATCACGCGCGGGGCAGCTATTCGCGTCACGCGCGAAATCATGCAAATATTTCCGATGCGCCGAGAGAGCGGTGCACGCACACTGCAAGGAGTGACTGTGCTGTGCTGCGAGAGGGTATTAGGTATGCGGGAGAGAGAGAGAGAGGTGGACGTGAGATGAAAAAATGACCGTTATATGCGCGGGAATTGTGGACGGGTGACGTGGTCGACGAGTTGCGGGAAAAGGTTTGCAGGCGAGCCGATGATGCTGCAAGTTTTTCAGGGGAATAAGGAGTTTTGGAGGTTTGTCGAGTCTGGTGAGGTGGATGCCGGATGTGGAGGAATGATATTCTGATCGAACTGATATGCTCGAGAGTGTGACAAGGGTGTGTAATGAAATCTATGTATTTTCGTTTGTTTCACTTATTGTTTATACTATTGAATTAACGTAATATGGTGTATTCATTTCATCATTTGATCATATGATGAAATCAATACAATACTTAAGTCAATCGAACAATACCGAAAATTCTTAGGCTTCATATCCAAATTGACAATGTTTTTTAAAAAAATTATTTTAGAATTTTATTTTTGTATGCAAAATCAATTCTCATTATTATTACCATGCATCAATTAATTTGAACTAACCGGGAAAACTACAGTACAGAAAACCTCTCTATCATCCTCGATTTCGACCTTTCCATCAGCAAAAAAGGCGAAAACCACCATTTAGAACCCGCACCTTTATTTTTTTTTTTTCATCTACGCTTCTTGAATAACCCGGGGTATAAGTACAACACCTCGACAACGTGCGTCACACATGTTTCAGCTTTCGGCAGCCCGCATACGAGAAATTTCCCATAAGCGACGCAAAAAGCGCCAAACAAAGGACGCGCACCACATGTTCACGACCCGCCGCACTTCCGCATTATATGGCATATATCCTCATGGATTTTCGGAAAATTTTCCCTTTCCCCGTAACCCCCCAAGCATTCCAAACCAGTCTGGTTTGCCGCAAAAAGAAACAAAAAATTTACCACCCTATATATGGTAATAAATCACGGAAAAACTTTTTTTTTTCGAGCTCACCCCCCTCAATGTCCAATAAATCCGCGTGTCTTTCTCCTTTTTTTCCATATCATTGATGCGCGCTGCGTGCATCGCACGTTTAAAGCATCTCGCGCGCGTTCTATTATTACCGGCCTACTTTATTACACCCCCCTGCCGCGTCCTCCGCGCTCATTACACATTCAAAAGATTATCCCGCATATTCGCGCTCGCGCGCCATATATATTATTCCTATACAACTCCATTATTATCGCGGCGGCAGGGTACAGTTTCTCCGATTCTCTCTCTCTCCCTCCCTCTCGTAATTTAAACTCTCGCGCGCGGGCGCATCCCTCGAAAAATGCCCGTTATACGGGGGCGTATACGCATTCTCTCTCTCTCTCTCCCTCGCAATTGCATTAGACTTGGAAAATTTACCGCTGGCGCTGCCTGTGCAGAGATGGAGAAAAAAAGAACTGCGAGCAAATAAACGCCGCGAAACTAGTTTCTTTGTGCGAGAGAGAGAGAGATACGCGCGCCGGAGGTACTTGGCGCGCTTGTGCTCGTCGGCCGTAATATATGTACATGCATCTACACCTTACTTTATACAGGCGCGTATAATGCGCCGTAATTTAATTCGACGAGCGCGCGAGCGAGCTTCGTGTGTGTATAAATAGATAGAGAGAAGCGCATGTGTGTGTGTGTGTGTATATAAAGGTGGAAACGTACGAGCGGCGCGCGAAAATTTCTTATTGTTTTCTTCCTGCGCGCGGGAGAGTTTACAACCCTGCGATAAAGTGTACACTCTGTGTATATGTATGTACTCGCGAGGGGTCTTCCTCTCGTGTAGGAGGAGCCACTTAAAAATGCGTTAGCCGCCGCGGCGGCGCGCCTCTCGTTCCTTTTCGTCTTGCTGACATAACGCCGCGGAGAAAAGAGCCGAGACGCAGACTGAAAAAACATATTCGCCTTTTGTCAATCTCAACTCTTTATTTTCTCCTGCGTCTTTTTGGCGAAATTTTGACGGATCGGGGGTGGGTTGGGTATACAAAGGGGAAGAGGGAAAATGCGACGTCTTAAGCTTATTATGGGGGAATAATGCGAGGGTTTGAAAAGTTTGGCGTTTTGTAGAAAGCGAACAGGGAGAGTAGAAGAAGAAGAAGAAGTAGCAGGTCATTTTTCTCCGCGGGTGTCTCACAGCCGTGTCGAAAGCGATTAGCGATGACAGGATGTGTTACTCGACGTCGCGATCGTTTATTTCGGTGTTTTACGTGATTTTTCTCACGCGTGGGTTTTCGTACACTGTATATAACGATGTAGTTTCCTCCACGCTTATGCGTGTAATGTTTTGTCAGCTATAACGCGTTCACTTTTTGTGAAAAAGCTGCTTGATTAATCGTGTGATGTAGCTCCGATCTTTATAAACGAGGTGAATTGAATAGCTCTTTGTACACAGGCTCCATTCGAAACGAAAAATCTCTTCTACCATTTTCGTTCTGACGCTGAAAATATCATTCAAAGTGTCATTTCCAGCGTTACTTCATATTACGCACCTCTCGTAACAAAAACCGAATTCCACTTAATCTGTCGACGCATGAATATATATCGTATAAACACTTTAGCATTTTTTGTGTTTTCAATGCTGCAACAATCCGGTCTATTACGCCACATCTAACAAAGCTTATAAGCCTCAATGCCCTTCCCAAAAAATTTCAGAGTCAAGGTCGTCCCGCCGCTATATTTGAATCTCTCGTCACACACTCTCTCGTGATATAAATAATTATACACACACAGCCCATTTTTCCACTAAAATAATATATTATTATTTCAAACTTTATCATCCTCATACTTGCGGCATTATTAGCATAACCGCGCGAATGCCATATTTAAAAGTATATTGCGCATCAGAAGCGCGCCTCGGCTAATCCATTTATCAACACACAGCCGCACATATATAATGCACTATACACAGCGCGCAGTGTCAGAGAGAAGGAGAGTCTATCTCGCTTATTTTTTTACGACATGATTAATTCTCTTGCACCACGGCCATAAATTTGACGCATTAAACGCTTTTATTGCTTATTGAATTTACGAAAGAAAATGCCGCGCGCGCGCGCGGCGCTTATAGCAACTATAAAATGCACATACGTGCATGCACGTAGGCTGCTGCTGCTGCTACACCTCCTTTGTGTACACATACACAGGTACGCGGGTATATATCGCTAATTACGCTAATGAAGACTTTGGAAAAGAATTCCCTGGCGCTGCTCTGTCCTCGTATTACTTTTTTCCTCCCCCTCTATACTCCACCTTCTCCTATCCACGGGCATGCACCTCTTACTTCTCGCGCGAGCGAGCGAGTGTGCTTTGATCGGCTCTTTAATGCCGGTAATTCGAGAGTCTCTCTCTCTCTCTCGCGTAATACTATACTTATTTCGCGGCATTTTTGCATTCCTCTCTCTCTCTCTCCTACTTATGCAGCAGAAAACACGTACACACACGCCTTTGTCGCGCGGGAGCTCGCGCGACGGATGGAAATATCGTCGCGCCGAGTGAGGGATTACGGTGGCGTTTACTTTTGCTCTCTCTCTCTCTCCCCGTGTTTCGAAGTAGTATACGAAACTTTGCGCGTGGCGGTTCGTATAATAAATAGCGATGTAATTCAAGCGTATATACGCGCGCGCGACTCGAGGCCGCGGGGGAGGCGGAGGAGGAGGGAAAATTTCACTAGCGCTGCGCGCGACATACGCTATTTTTCTTCGTCGTCGGCGTCGTCGTTGCACATGTCGCAAGAGGGCATTTTTATCACGATACGCGCCTGAATGTTTCAGAGTATACGTATATATAGGTGTACCAAGCGGGAATTGAATAAGTTGTATATTTCGCGTGCGTCGGCATACTAAACGCTGCTTACTTATTCTGCCGCGAGATTTGTTGTATACGTTATTGCACATGTGTTTATTGGTAATTTCTGTTGTATATACACGCTTTTTTTTATATGTAAAATGATAAAATTAATCCGAACACAAAGGCAATAATTTTCAATGCACGAAGGAGAGGTGAGTTCGAGTGACCCGCTAACCCCCCAGCGTCCTTGTTCTTCCTTACGCGCGTATTCCTGGAAATATTATTTATATACCGCGGGAGAGTTGCTTAATTTAAGATTGGCCTCTCTCGCGATATTGCAAATCGTTTCTCGCATTGCAAGCGAGAAAAACACCAAAGCAAATCGTTCAAGTGAGTAGCTGCTAACACACGACGGCAAATATAATGTACATTACGCTGTATATTGAACAGAAACGAGTGGGTATATAACACTGATATTTATCTTTATTATATCTATTTAAGAGTCTTAAGAATTTCTGACGTTTTTTACAATCGCCTCTATATGCCTCTCTCCAGGCGCGCGGCGATAAATCATTTTTCACGTGTAACGCAGGCGTTATAGTATATAACGTGAAAACGTTCTCTTTGAATTATAACGAGAGTGCGGATAGTGCAGCGTCGTGTAGGGGTATTAGCGTTACATTGTGCATTTTAAAATAATGGAAAAATAAAGGACGTAAACCTAATTTCTTGTGTAATGCCACTATAAAATTTCGTTATCGCAAAAATTTTTTTAAACAACTCTTCTTTTGCACCCTGGCAGAAATTTGGGAATTTAGTAAATGGATAAGAAAAATAAGGTAATTATTCGGTAGCGGTGAAACGATGATTTCGGTCATATTTTAAATTTAATGGAGAAAACGGCACTCTCTATATGTAAAATAGTCACTATTTCATAATCAAAATCGATCCACTGCCGAAATAGTCTATCGACTACTTCGAAGTGCATATACACTATTTCGGCAGGCCGAGCAATCTTCACCTATGAAATCACGTAACTTCGAAATGTTCGTCTAAATATTTCAGAGTAATTAAATCGTCTAATTAAAAATATCTATCAAAAAACAACAGTTTAAAATGGTAAATATGATCAGGAGAATCGTTTCATCGGTGCCCACGTAAAAAAATGCTTGAAAGGCGGTTTATTGGGATTTGACATCCATCCAAGATGGCACGAGTTAGCCAGCGCTTAACCTGTATATTGGGCTCCAGATAGGGCTAATGGCTAACCTGCACCATCTTGCTTTGTTATATATAGATATGCTTTACTATGTATTTTAGTTAGGTACTAGATTCTAATGTAGAGCGCGCTACCTTTTGTATTAGCCAATGAAATTTTTTGATAATGCTCTGAAGTTGGTTCTAAAGATTCAATTTCAATAATAATCGCTATCTCCCTTTTATAATAGGATATATACGAATGTCAAATCCCAATAGGTGTAACCGATACTATTTGTGTAAATAAGAACATTCTCAAGACAGCTTTTTTTTGTGTGATAATTCTTTTTTATACGAATTAGTAGTAGAGCTCAAAGATAAATAATATTTCAAAAAGATAAACTGGGGAGTAAGGTGGTACCGAATCAGCTGTGTCGAATGCACTCCATTCAGCGCGACCATCTTACTTTTCTGCACTAAATTACTTACCCTCTTTAATTTACGAAGTAAATTTACAAAGATAAATAATATTTCGAAAAGATCAACTGTAGAATAAGGTGGTTCCGAATCAGCTGTGTGGAATGCCCTCCATTCAGCGCCACCATCCTATTTTTCTGCACTAAATTACTTACCTCTTTAATTTACGAGCTGCCGATGGTGGCGCTGATAGAGCGGGATTCATCTACCACTTAACCACGTGATCACCAAACCATTTGAAAATACTTTTCAAAATCGGCGTAATTTAAAAATGTTATAAAATAACTTATACAGAATAAAATATCAAACTGTTTTGGTAAATTGAACCATATGTCATAAACTTTAACTTAGAATACAAAAATGTCATAATTCAGAGCATGTTTAGTTCCCTATTCCCGATGGAACATTTTTGAAAAGTTTAGCACAGGCTTTCGAAACTTTTCAATCAATTAATTTTGTAAGTCATGAAATTTAATAAAAGTTTTCCAAAACGTTAGCCAAACTTTATAAAAAATTAAGAAAAACTTTGAAAAAGTTAAAAATAAGTTTCAAAAAGTCTTCCTATTAAAAGTTTTTTTTTAATTTTTAATTTATAAGAGATTTTCGGGTGTTCTCCAACCCGACCCTTAGTTCTGCTCTTTGTTTTATAGTCCGGACTCCGGACCGGAGATTTTTACTCAAGTATTGTCATACGCCATCTGACGGTAGTCGGTAGCATTTAAAACATTTATGAATGAAAATTTTGCAAAACGGTAGCCAAACTTTTTAAAAACGTTCTATCATGTATCGAGAAGTTTGGCATTGTCTACCTTTTCTCAAACTTAAACCAAACAGAGCTTTTTTCAAAAGTCTTCCAAACGCCATGTTTGTACGTGTTCGATAGAAATAACCAAGGAAAGCGTCTAGTTTATGCCGATTATTAGTCAAACTAGCTATTTATTAGGCAAATAATGAAATCGATTTCCACCAAGGCACCAAAGACTATACATTTTGCGTGACCACAAAAACCGGGAAAAAACTTTTGCTACGCAGCGAATCTCTTCGTCCAGTCCAAAAAGCGATCGACTCGGTTAAAATTAAACATTCCTCGACGTATATTATATACCCTCGTTTATCTTACGACAGCCCGCGCACTCGGCCGCTCGCTCACGCGCAAAGAGAAAGTATAAACGGATTGTTGAGCTCTTTATTGTAATGTATTTCGGAGTCGCCCCAGACCCACCCCCCGCCCCCCCCCTTCCATTACCGAAACGGAACTTCTCCCTAAAATTCTTAAGAGTATTTTCACGTATATATGTATCCTGTATACGAATCAATGATCAATATACACACACACACACACAAGCTTGCGCAATTTTCACCAGGCGTATAATAGTCGTCACTGCCGTGGCATTTCTTTCGCGCGCAGGCGCTGATGTCATCGGTTATACGGCCACCGGCGGCGACAATGGAAAAGCCTTCGCGCATATATATAATATATCATATAGGCGTTATCTCGAGAGTGCGTTTTCACGTATATGCCCGATGCAGTACGAAATGGCCAAACTGGATGATGGCAAGAGTGAGCTCAGCGGCTGGGATTCGCGAAAAAATTTGGGTTAACGAGTAAAATGCGATCGAGCACTCTGATTCTTTTATGCTCGATAATGAACATAGATTTAGACAAGTATTATGTGTAACATGCTATAAAAAGTGCTCAAAGTTTTCGCGCATCCATTATATCAAAGTATAAAGGACCCGGGGGCCCACTCCTTAGGCTTCGTCTGCATTGTTCGACTGTTACTTGCCTTCGGACGCGCTACCGCGCTCCTTGATTTTTACGATAAATATGATAAAATTATTTATCACAAAAGAGAAACTCATTATTTTAATTCAACGCGTGATGAACTATCCCTACGGTCTATGGGTATGGCTTCGATATACGCGGAAGTGTATTAAGGCGCGACCAAGGTTCTCTCTCTCACGATCGCCTATTACGCACCGAACCTCAAGATAACGACATAATAGGCCCAATTTGTACTTATATATATATTTCCACCTCTTATAATCGCATTATTTTTACACAATCAACTCTCCCCGCTCACACTTATCTTTACAGATTACTCCTCGTACCTCATACACTCACACATCATCATGCGTCATTGTTTTTCCATCCGATAACCTCTCTCCTTCCCTGTTATTCCATCTTTCTGAGCAAACGTGTGCGGAGTATAGCGCCGCAGCTCAACTTCCGGAGTAAGTCCACTCTCCGCACATCTGCTTCGTCGTACGTATATACACACGAATTCCGCGGAAAGGCCAGCGGAAGTCCATCGTCCCTCCGTCTAATTAGCCTACACGCTACTGCTTGTGTGTCCAGTACTATAGACTCTTAAAAGCCTAGGCAAACACATCGCGTCGTCTCTCTGCCAAAAAACGAGCATAGGCGTCTGTCTGTATGTGTGTGTATCGCAGGGGGGGAATCCATTAGCAAAAACGGCGAGAAGAGTCTCTCCTCTCTCTCTCTAACGAGCTACCTATACCTACCTACCTTAGAGCGCAAAGTGAATTAAAAGCGCGTAACGCTGGAGGTCGATGCTTTCCGTGTGTCTCATAAATAACTCGCGCTGCTCTATCCGCACGAAGCTAGCTAGCTTCTCGCTTATACACACTCTCCTGCCTCCTCACAGTCTATACGCCGCGCTCGGAGGACTTCCTGCTCCCGCAGGATATATACGCGCGAGGCGGGCCCTACCCCGCGCGCGTGTACAACAGCTTATATACTCTCTTCTGCTTCTCCTCGCGCCGCGCGCTAAAACCCGTCTTATACGCACGGCGGCGGCCTCGTGGGCCGTTCGTTGCCTGCTGCTATGCGCTCGCGCTGTACTGCTGCCACTCTTCTCTCTCGCTGTATTAGTGTGTGTGAGCACAACGCTCTCTCTCTCGCAGAGAAAGAGAGAGAAAGACGGCGCGCGCGACCTCGGCCGTCCTTGCCCCCTGCGGTAGGCAACCTGTCAACGTCCGCTCGCTCGCGCTGTATAGCAACTATACGAGTCGAGAGCGCTGCAGCGTTGTACAGCGCGCGGCTCTGTGTATATATATATTGACGGTCGTGAAAACATCGGCTGTGTGTATATAGCAGCGGCGGCGGCAGGGAACGGGGCCCGCTCGGTGCTGCTGGTGGGACGATATCATAGGGATACCTTATTAGGATAGCGCGGAATATCTTATTGCTTGATTTTCTCTGGCGCCACGACTGTCTGAGCTCGCGCGCGAGCGCTTATGTATGTGTGTAAAAGGCGTAAGGCGGTTTTATAAGAACGCAACGGGCGCGAGCAGCGCAGCGCAAGAGAGCGAGAAAATTCACGAGCCTTTGGCTGTATTATATATATAATATACTGTATACCTATAGGTATATACGGTTAAGGTTTCTGTGTTGGGTTTCACGCGCTTATGTGTGTTCAGTCCGGGGGCCGGCAGCGGTGCACTTTTTATCCTCAGGTTTGATGTATACCTACGACCCGGCGACGCAGGAGGTGGTGGTGGTGGTTGTACACAGCGACTTACTTTGTTGTGTTGTATGTGTCGTTGCTGCGCGGGGTTTTAATGGCAGTTTGTATAAGTACGTGTTATTGGCGCGCGACTTTTGCGAGGGAGGAGAGAATTGATGGGGTACATTTAAATGGGTTTATTTTGGTCGTATAATGTGGGGGTAAAGAGATACGTGTAGTAGTGTGTTGTATATATATGCGCGGGGAATATAAAGACACGAGAGGGGTTATATGGGCTGTGATTAAGTTTTTAGCCGATTCACCGCACGCGGAGAGAGAGAGGAGAGTCTGATTTTCCTTGAATAGGATTGGAATCACACGCTACTGTGCTAATTAAACGAGTGCGGCTGGTGGATGTATTATACTTACAGCTCAATACCTGTGCACGCGCATTGTAACATCTATCTCTCTCGCTGGTTCTTTGCGAACACAATGTTTCTAAAAATAACCAGCCTGCATTTGTTTCCCACGTATATATAGGCGGCGTTGAGAAAATTATTGCGAATTGGCTTTTAATCGAGAAACAAAGAGACATTCGGTGCGCGTTTGCGGTCTCAAGTACAAAGTTTTAATGCGCGAAGATAAAAAAAATGCGAAAAGAATCCACGTTAATTGATTATTATACATATAATATTCGTGTATGATGCATTTACAAATTTTGACGAAAGTGTATATACACGACGTAATTAAAACCGCAGAGAGGTAATTCAATTCGTCAGCACTGACTTACGCTTACAAATATATTTATAAAGAATAAATAAAGATTTTCGATCAAAAAGTTTCACCCATAGGTGCATTACACATCGCAAACACGATCTCTCGCTCGCAAGCGATTTTCTTTCTTTATCTCTTTCTCTGTCCTCTCGCAGCTATATACTGTTACTATACAACGTTCCTCTCCAAGAAAATAAAAACGCAATTTTCCACACACGGGGGGGGGGGGGAGAGATTACATATTTCATTATTTGTCAATTGGGATAAAGCTGCGCACATTTCGCGCGTGATTAAGAGCAAAAAGTGAAAGGCTTCGTTGCTCCGCTCCGAGCCATAAAGAGAAAGAGACAGAGACGCCGGGATTAAGAGCGCGCTGCAGCTCTGATATGCGCTTTATTCTAATGCAGGGCAAACTACTCTATGGTTCACTACTGGCGAGCGGCGGCGGCCGCCACGGCTGTAAATTATCGCGATTACGTCACGCGCCCATATAAATATTTATCGTATATTTTAATCATTGACGCAAAACTCTATATACGCGTAAGAAAAAAATCGTCAATCGCGTTTTTATAATATATTTATTGGCCGCGCGTGAATTCGTCGCCGCGGCGATATAAATTACGCGGCGAATTAATTTTCCTCTTTTTTTTTCTTCTTCTAATATCTAAAAGGTGCGTGCGTGTGGCATGCGCGGGGCGAAAAAGGCGCGGTTATTATTATCGCACGGTTATAATGGCGTTAAAGAGATCTTTCGCCGCGGTCATTTTCCACGCGGCGTTAGTTGCGAAATGTACAACTACGCGCCGAGGCGAGAGATTATGCAAAATAATCGATCCCCCGAGACTATGTATAATATAGCGACAGTCGCCGTATATATATATAATACTGATAACGAAAAAAGGCGTCGTTATCTGTAATACGCGCGTGCGTAACGGTGTGTCCAAAGCCCAATCAATTTTGTTTATCGATAGACACTTTTAGTAGGTGAAGGCGAGAGAGAGACGCGTGCCATTTCAAAATATACGGGCGGCGCGTGTGGATCCTCGGGTTACGGTATAAGCGTTTTCTCAATATGCGATATGCCCGATTACTAACAAAGTGCGGAGTTTGTGCATACTTACTCCCGAAGAAAATAAACGATAAAACTTTACATTATGTATGTATAATATACATTCGAGTAGATGATGTCGCGTCGCCGAAGTGTATTATAACGGCACTCCGAGATGACGCAGAAAAATCCGCGTTTTTATGTATTATACACAAATATTGTACACAATATATATACGTTTAATTATTTTTACGATAATCGCGCGTATACGATATTAAATTACAAATTCGTTAACGCGCGCGTACAATATAATCCTCAAAGAAAAAAAGAGAGGTTCACGCAGTGTGCGATATATACCGTTACAACAACCCACTCTAAATTCACTTCTCGCGCGCGGTATTCGCACAATAATTGCTTATTATACGCGCATACCTCGGCAAATCGGGTTTCCAAAAAATCCCACACTTATGTATATACACTTACATCACCGGAATCCTCTTTCCCCCTCTTACAAAAATGTATACACCCCACCCACCCATCAACAGCCGCGCGCGCTACGATTAATAACCTCTCGCGCGGATTACCTATACGCGCAGCGCACCCTCGTATATAGTATACGCACTTAATCGTGATTTACGACGTGAGGAAATCCGCGCCCGCGCGTATCGCTTTCCTTCATTATACCCCCGTGCAGCACGCGCGCGTATATATATATACACACAGTAATCCCCGAAGCGGCCGTTTGTAACCGATCCCCCGAAATATTGTGCCCCCGGCGTGTAACTGCAGGTTTCACGCCCTCTTTAAGGTATATATACACACATGCGAATTTTCCCTCGCCCTCCGTCTCACTACTTTCCCGGCCACACAGGCATAAATCTCGTTATATACGGCGAGGGATCTATACCTACACCGACGATCAGCCGACAGGTACCCTACCTGCAGGGGTAAAAGGTAGCTGTTACACACGCAGCGCCGTGTAGTCCGTCCCGGAAGCGCCTCGGCGAGACGACGGCGATAAATACATTAACAAGCCTGCAGGTAGTTTAAGTGTCTATATATACCCCCTGGTGACAGGAGACTACACACGTGCGGCCGCCGCGCGCGCGCGTCCGACTTTGAAGTTCGGTTTTTTTTCTTCAGGGGGGGATGCCCCCGGCAGGTTCTCGGAACCCCTTTGGGTGGGCTCACGCGCACGCGACGTGTCTTTCCCTTAAAAGCAGCGCGCGGAGAGAGAGAGAGAGGAGTTGGGAACAAATTTCACCGACGAAAACTCGCAAGAGGAGAAAGAGGAGAGAGGAAGAAGCTACAGCAGAAGCCAGAAGCGAAATCGTCGTATTCGAATATACATCTATATGTATGTATAGGTATATACAGTTGCCGATGGCGCGCGCGCGTCGTCTCCATAAATTCCCTCGCGCATAAGGTTCCACGAAGGGACGCGAGAGAGAGAGGGAAGATCCTTCTTATATTCCGCATGCGCGGGCGCAGCCGCAGGCATTCCTTTTTCACTTACTCTCTCACGTTTCTGTCTTCCTCTATTTTCACTCCGGCAGAGAAAGAGAGAGAGAGAGAGAATCCTACCGATACTTTTTTGTGTGCGCCACGTCTTGCGCGTCGTTTTGCGGAAGATGCGGCTGCACGACTCTCTCATGCTGCAGCGGCGCGCGTGCGGAATATTCAATGCAGGGCCCCTCGCTGCCAAACGGCGACGAATTTCGTTCGAGGCGGCGTATGGTTTTATATTGAAAAACGAACTTTTAACGGTTTTTTTTTCTCTCGAGATCGGTATGCGGCGCGTATACATACACGCGTATTATACAATGGGTAAAAGTGCATGCGCGGGTTTGCGAGAGAGCTTTTTGATGTAATTTCATATTTTACGAGCTGAATTTCGCTGTGCGATGTGTGTTTATACGTGTTGCGCAATGGGATAAAGGTGGTACGCCCGCGCGCACGAGGATGAAAACCGCAGAAAAGATTTGTTTTACTTTCTCTCCGGCGAATGGGCATTTTTTTCTCTCTTTCTCTGCATCGAAGCTGCGTTGAAAGTAACTTCATTTTCTCGAGTGTGTGTGTGTATGAGACGTTCTTTTTCCGAAACCCGTCGGGCGGGCTTTTTGGCCAAAAGTCAATGCCGCGGACATGTCGAAAAGAAGTCGGGAGAAAGAGAGAAAGAGAGGTAAAGAGAGGTAGAGAGGTTGAAGATTCAATCGGGGCGCGATTGAGAGTATGACTTTATAACTGCGTTGGGAGATGTCTTACTTCGATAAGGACTTTTTTTTCGAGTGGTTGTTCAGTGACGTGTGCACGGGTCAGCAGAGTGGTTGATCTTATTTTTTGTGAAGTATTTGATCATTTGTATATCTTACATTGATAAGGTGGTGATTTAATGGCCTGGTTAATTTTTCTTTTTTTTTCAATTGTCTTTTTTTTTTTTTACTCCGTTTCTATATCAATAATCAAGAGATTTAATGAAAACTCCACATTTAGAAAAATGTTTTAGAAAAAATCACGGTTTTTTTTAATGGTAACACAGTGTAGAGACGTAAATAATTATACCAATATGGATGGACAGTTATATGGTAGAAGTATACACGGAGAATTTTGTAGTAAAAATTACTATTTTTTATAGTAAACATAAGTGAGACAGACGAATTTTCTCATGGAAATGACTACAATTTACAGTAAAAATTTCTATTTATATAGTAAAAATTACAAAATCATAACAATGTTTCCTACAAATTGTATAGTAATTTTCATGGTAAAAATTAGTCTTTCCCATGGCTCCTATTGAAAATAGTAATTATTATCCCTACATAATTTTTCTCCATGTAGTAAATTTTACCATAAGCGTATAGTAAATAGTAATTGATATCAAATTTACCAATACTTCTAGTAAACTACTTATATAAAGTCTGTCAATAACAATATCGAATTGTGTACACTCTCTAACCACAAAAAAGCAGTAAGCACATAGTAACAAGTTTTCCAAAAATATTAAAACCTTTTTCTCCTCATAATATTACCCACGGAAAAGGAAAGCTGCATTCAAAAACGTCGCACCGAAACAATACACGCATATCACCTCCCATTTATCCCGTGTGCCTTATAACACAGCTCCTCGACTCTGCAGCTATTGAAAACAGGCCGGGCCAAACGGTAGGGTTTTGTCTATGCACCGGCCGCGGGTTCGACGTCCCTTTCGAAAGGTGACTAACAGGCGCGACGAATCGCCACGTAACGAACTAATTTTTACCCAAACACACGCGTCACACGCATGCGCGCATGCATAACTCTCTATATCATTCGACGTAACCTCCGCGACAGATAAAGAGAGGAAAAAAAGAAATTTTAATAACACAACCCATCATCCGAAATTCCTTCCCGCGCACGCGCGCATCAAAACAAGCCGCTCGCGAGCGTCCATTCCTCTCGTTATTACTCAACGGTGAATAATAACGCGTAATTTGTATATATCACACGGCGCGGGCGACCTTCGACCAAAAAAAGCACCAACTCATTATTATCATCATCGTCGTCATTACCCAACCAAACATCACCGTTACGATAATCCTCCTCCTCCTCTTTTCGCTTTCGTCGTGAAAATTCCAACGACAGCGCAAGTTAATATACCGAAAAGCCCCAGCGGGAAAAATCTCTTTCTCGCCTGCGTCCATCACCGCGCAGCCCTTTGCTACAAGCAACAGCAGCAGCCTCCCCTCGCTATATACTACTACTACTACTACTGAGAGAAAGAGAGGAATGCACACGGTAGTACACGTCGTGTCTAAGGCCTGCACTCGCGCTCGCGCGCGAAGCATAGTTCCACACACAGCCCGGCTGCACTGCGCGCGCGGGCCGACGCTGCAGAGAGAGAGAAGATCGTATAGCGCATAGCAGCGTGTGTCTTGCTGTCCGTTTTTCACTCGCGGTGCAGCATGCGCTGCGCTGTGTAGAGCTTAGAGCGAGAGAGGACGATGGCAGGTCGAAAATTCGCGATTATGCAGATAGCGCGAGGGAGAGAGAGAGAATGAAATATTGAATTTCGTGCGGAGCGCCTTGGCCTTTGCCGCGAAAAATTGAATTATATATATAGTGGAGCGAGGAAGGGGTATTGTTGTTTTTTTGGGAGAAGAGGAAAGTTACAGCTGTTTTTGTCGCATAGCAAAGGTATGCAGCTGTTTATTAAAAACGGATAGTTCAGCGTGGCGTAACGTGGCGTCACTTACATCACGATGTGAGTCACGCGCGTACGTCTCTTTCAATCAGCTCGATAGAGAGAGACTCGGAAGCCATTATGCAAAACGCGCCGCGTAATAATTTCCTCGGACTTTATGAAAGCGCGTACAGTCGCGCGCTATTGCATATAGATATAGCGCATACCGACGGGCGAAATTCTTCGTGGAGGAGATAGCGTTTAGAGATGCAACCACGTATATATACAGTCGATGGGAGTAGCGTATCGCGCGATAAAG
Organism: Torymus sinensis; assembly: GCA_030522985.1. Classification (NCBI taxonomy): domain Eukaryota; kingdom Metazoa; phylum Arthropoda; class Insecta; order Hymenoptera; family Torymidae; genus Torymus; species Torymus sinensis. The sequence continues at coordinate 19,359 of JAPYZP010003961.1, forward strand.
AGATAGCACGCGCGCATTGTTGCACACGCGCCTCGTATCTCGTACACTTATAAGAATTCTAAGAGTCATTGTCTCGCTGCGAGCCGGCAGAATCGTCTCCGTCATTCGAGCGCGGCCTGCAGATAAAAGCTCACTTTTGTTTATCTCTCTTCCGATCGCAGGAGCGGGCGAATAAAAAGATGTAGGTATGTATATATATTTCGGTATTGTTTTTTCCTGTATAGAATTCTCGCACCGAGAGATAACCAGAGTGTGTGTCACATTTTCACCGATCAGGGCAAATTATATACTCGTGTACAGAATATATACTCCTCCTTCGCTGGTACAGCAACGCGCGCGCCGTTGGTATATATAAACGTGCGTGTAATGCATCCGCGCCGAGGGGTCAGTGCATTTGCGCGACCGCGCGCGACGCGGCGAACCCTCTCCTCTCTCTCCTAGCCGGCGGCTATACTTTAATCGCTCGTTACACGCCGCTGCGGCGGCGCTGCTCCGATTTTCTCCCTTTCCTTCGTCTCGCGTTGACGCTTTTTTTTGTTATCTCGCGCGAGCGAACGCGATTTATTTGCATTCGCGTTCTATAAGTGCCGCGGGTCGGTGTGTGTATGTAAGTTTTTTTTGTTATTTTTGTGGAGGGGAGGGAGCGATGCAAAGTGGCGTGTTGTGGGTGGGAGGGTTATTTATTTCTAAGTGCCTTCGTTAGTTCGCGCCGTTTCTAGAAATGCATAGAAGAGTTGTGGGTGTGTTGTAGGAAGGTGATATGCTGTTGGGTTTGTTTTTGTTGGGGGCGCTGTGCGGGGTTGGGGATGGGTATTTAAATATGGAGTTGGTTTTGCACTTTACGCGACAAGTTGCTTGGGTTGGAAAAATTTTTGACGTTGCCGAGTTTTTAGAGATGGAATGTATATTTTTATTTAAATATGTTTTTAGAGATGGAATGTATATTTTTATTTAAATATAAGGAATTGATTTTTTGTTTTAATATTAGAAAATTACTAAGTAGCGCTGCGGGACACTTTTCATGTGGAATTTTTACTTTTTTAAATAGAATAATTTCTTTCTCCTTCTGTAAATACGTTGGGACAACATTGTAAGAAAGCCTTTAAAGTATTACAAGCAAAAATGTACCTTTTTTTAAAAAGGATTTCAAGGGTACTATTTTTAACCATTTTCTTACACTATCTTTGATTTCTCATAATTTTGTGAAAAATTGATATTTTTGGATGAAAAATTGCTCAAAATAAAGCTCGTTATGCCTACTTTTACAATTATTTTGTTGCTTATGTTACGGAAATACTTGGAAATAATCTGGAATACTTTACAGAGTTACATACAATAGAAGGGGCATCATTTTTAAAGAAAATAATACATATTTAAAATTGTATAGCTGATATCTGGAAAGGAAGGGCCCATTTCACGAAACTATGGGTACCTCGCTTAATTTTTGGGTTTCAAAAAAAAACTCATTAACTCAAATATTACAATATATTCTATAAATGATTTTGGAATTCTATATAGGACTTGCCGTAAAATAAACAAAAACGTCATTTTGGTCAATGAAATTGACTATTGCTAATCATATTTTTAAAGTTTCATCTCACAACAGGGTCACATAACACTTGGTGAAAGTAATATGCATTTCACACCTTCTTATATTTATTGGATCACATCTTCTTTACAGATTCTACAGAACCAGAAAACATGTTTTTGTTTCTTTTTACTGGTACATTACACAGTTGATTTGTTTTTTATTTTTACAATTTCGCCATTTTTTGAAATGAGTTTTGTAAAGTAAACCCTTTGCTGTTTGCCATTTTTTGAATTTTAGCTGCGCTCATCGGTTGGCTCCGTTGTGCCG
>JAPYZP010003962.1:0-10823 GCA_030522985.1 Torymus sinensis
TATTACTGAAGAAAGAAACCCCATTTTTATCGAAAATTGTTCATTTTAGACATAAAATAGCTTGAATCTCGCCAAAAAAAGGCCCATTCACAAAAACCCTGAGACACGTGTCTCATTATTTGCCATAAATAAGTACCTCCTGCAGTTTTAGCCAAATCAAGGACCCGCACCCCTGATCATCTCCTTGTTAGTAATGTAAGCCATGTATAATGGTTACAAATTGTAATTTATTGTACTTTACTTTGGTTTAAATAAATAAATAAATAAATTCTGGTTAATTTTCTACCAGAGAAGGCGGTTGCTTTTTTGTGTCTCTGGATAGAGTTCGTATAGTTTATATCGATTTATTTGTAATAAGAAATAAGTCGAATATCGACAAGATAGAAGTTTTATATCGTTGATCTCAGTTCATTAAATTTTAATTGTTTGTATTGTAGGAATTGAATATAGGTAAATTTTGGTACGAGAATATTAATTATTGGAATTAAAAGTAAATATAAAGTATCAGACAATTAAGTATGAGCAGACCATATTGATAAGTGAAATGCATTTTATTTTCGAAATTCACAAGCCTTCAGTGCACGAATAGAACTGCATTAATTTCTAAAGAAATAATTGCGTCTTACAAACGTAAATAAAAGGGAATCAAGGTTGTAGATAATAAGACGACGGTTAAGGTATAGTTTATATTTATTATATTATTAATTTTATCATATAGCGTAACATTATTATTTCTATTATAATAATCATAGCACCATGAACACTCCACAGTAAGTTTTAATTCGTTACTCGAAAACGCGATGCGACGGTGCGCTTCGAGGAATGAGAACCGAAGATGGTGAGAATTTCGCGTACCTCAATTATAAGCAATAATCAATAACTCCTATTAGCGATAATTAGAATAATAACAATAATCGTTCGTTCGAAAAATTCGGATGACTAGATGATTTTCAACTTGAGTTTATTATAGGAAAACATTGCGCATACGTTTGCTGACTAGAATCATCTCTTTTTCCCCCAGGGAAAATCCCTCTGCGCGAGGGCAACGAGGCCCTCCCCCCCGAAAACAGAAACGACTAAATGAAGAAATAGGATATATCTATGTATACGCCTCGCGAGCATCTCGCCTTCGAAGACATTTTCTTTCGAAATCAACAATATTGGCTTACAAGAGTTTAAGAAGCGTTTCAAGCAACAGCCACTATATGCGAAATCGAATCAGCGCTCGCCCAACGTATTTTTTTTGGGGGGGGATGAATTCGGAAATATAATCAAGCCTGATCGCGCGCACGTCTGCATAATACGTGGAGAAGAGCGTTTTATACGAAAGCTCGTGTACGACTCTTTCTCTCGTTCCCATCCCCGGTGTGCATCGCGATATTCGGGGCTCTCTCACAGTGCGGGTGTTCACCAATTCATTATTTTTTTCTGCCGCTCCTTCGTATAGGATATAATTTCGACTTTCGTTACAATATCGCTTATTTTTTTTTCTTCTCAATTACATTTTTCTCATTAATTATTTTTTTCTTCAAGCTCGTACCTAATTTATTTTCATTTTTTTGTTTGTTCCTTTTGCGTACAATTTATATTTATCATTGGTACTTAATTGAATCATTTATTGATGCTTATTCACTTCATCTTCACCGGCAAATTAAAAGAGGATGTGTTTTTTTGCTTAGTTACCTATTACTTCGTTTCACTGTAATTCCGTCATTTTCATATCGCTCTACCTAAATAGCTGGTCAATTATTACTTGTTAATAAATAATACATAAATATACAGTTACATGCTTCGTCGTATCGTTCTTTCAATATCCGTACTCTCGCTCTCTTTCTTTCTCACATTCTTACTCTCTTTCTCTCGATCGCTCTCGTACTATCTCTCTCCATCTTCATACACTTTTGCAATATAATGCATATTATAAAAAGCTTGGTTTTTATTCGCAAATTAAGGAGAACGATGATGATCATGATGACTTCAATCATAAATCACAAATAATTCGCATTTCAATGCAAGTATACTCGTGTATCTTCATTATTCATAGAACGTCGCTCTGAAATAATCTTTTGATGCAAACGACAAAAATGCACTCCTCTCCTCGCTATAACAAATAATAATAATATTCTCTTTGTATATGCTATCTAACTAATTAAATACATTGTCTGCCTGACGTTATGTAGTCGAGAAAACGGACAAACAATTTATACAAGTTAAATAATGTAATTGCATACGGGTTTCCCTAAGGCCAGCTGAAAAATAGGCGGTAAAAAACTTACCTAGGACAAGCCTCCCAGTTATTGGTCCCTTTACCTCACCACGGCAAATCACCGATCAAATGAAATAACAACAACCGTGACCGTCGCAATGTCACTTAAACGAGTCGATGAATCACACACATGGTAAACAATTCGACGACTAAATGATGCAACGACTCTATGTATATATGTATATAAGAAGGACTGATGTATAGGTGTGTGTAACCGAGAGAGTGCAGAGAATCGCCTGCTTTGCAACGTGGCTCGCGTAGTGTCGTCTCGGCACCAATAACTGTTAAGCTTAGGTCATCTCTATAACTTGAAAACGAGAATCAAACTCTCGTGAGCCTGACTTCGTTTGATCACAATTCTCCGTTTGTCTCCTCCTCCCTCGCCACTCGAGCTCCGTACTCCCCGCCGTCCCACCCGCAGACGCGTAATATCATCACACCGTAAACGTCTCTCAATCTCTCTTTCTCTCTCTCTCTCCCTCTCCCTCTATTGTAAAAATCGCACTTTGTTAAACTATTAAAGGGGCGCGTCCAGCGCACTTAGCCGCTCGCCGATAGGGCACCAGGCGTTCTCCTCTTCTTTCTCCCCCTCGCCGCCCCCCAACCCTCGCCTACTCCTTTCTCCTTTGCCTCGTTTAACTCGTTTTATAGTAGCGCAAGGGCCATCCTGTAACCGAGCGTTCAATTAAATCTCTAGGGTCCATTTTGTTTGTCTCCCTTTGCACGCGCGCAAAAGCGTGAGCGCGTTATTAGGTTTTTCATTAAATAACAAGCGAAACCGGAAAGAGCGAAGCTGCGCGCGGGGCCTTTTTCTTATCCGGGGAAAAAACGTGCGCCGACGGACAACCGCGTGTCTCGCCGGGATATATCCGCAATAATATCGTCGCGGGGCTGCCGTCTCGCGCGTTCCCTCCACGATTTGCGCATAATATTAGCTAATCTTGAAACTTCTTTTTTTTCCCCTTTAACCTCCACCTTCACCTATATCTTTAAAATTTCAAACATTCAAACGCATATTATAACGAATTCAATAGAACAATGAAATACAAAATTAATGCAGCCTGAAAACATTAGTTAGCTTCTTTTGATTTTAGGGCACTCGCTACTATCATTATCATCATTATCATCATTATCATCATCATTATCGTCATTTATCATCGTCATCGCACTAAACGCTTTTTCTCTCGTTCTCGCTCTCTCGCTCGCTCGTCGACGCCCAATCCTAATCACGAGCAGTGTAATCGCTGTCATTGACAGATGCATAAGTATAAAAGTTTTTTTATCGCTCGTTAGAATTTATTATTTTTTTTTCTGCAAATTTACTTCGCTCTCTCGTTTTTTTTTTCATCGCTCTATTTTGTCCTATAAATTAATACTACGACTTAGAAGATTTTTTGGGAGCGGATGTGGCCGGTGACTGGGTCGACGCTCGATGTCTCCCGACGCTCACAACTCTTCGTCATTATTCGTTAACCACGCGAATTTTCACCTCTTTCCCTCTTTCTCAACATGTCGATTCGTTATCGCCTGGATGGATGTTTTTTTGTTCATTTAATGTTTTTTGTTTAGCTCAACAACACCTCCTACTTCACATATTACAGTCGTCTATTACGTTTTTTTATTCTTTTTTATTATTTTTCTCTTATTGAATTGAATTAAGTCTCTTAGTTCCGGGACGTGACAGTGGCGTTTGTCAGCTATTTTTTTTTTTCACAATTACGACTTTTTCACCTTTTCACAACTCTATAACATTATAGGAATTACGACATAGATAACATCACGTATTTCCCTCTAAAGTTAAAACGTACCGTAAAACGAGGTTTTCAGAATTTTTTTTCAATAGATTTGAATTCCTTTAAAAAAAACTTCTGAAAATTTCTACACTGTGAACATTTTATTCTCATTACGTCATACGAGAGTGTGAATCTTTTATGCATAGACATTTATGGTGACAAGAGATTATTAATTATCATAATAGCTGTTATAATTTATAGGAAAAAACATTTGACGTATACGCCAGAACTCGATTGAATGTTACGACGTACACGGCTAAGGTATCTCTTAAGAGCGCCTTTTTAGCCTTTTATTTAAATTCTGCTCTTATTAATCTAAATGAGACTTGGCGATTGTTCACGATTTTTCATACGTTCTAGTCTAAGCATATCAGTGCCGTTTAAAGCGGATCGGTAATGCGTCGAGCAGTGTCCCGATGCAAACCGACATATGTCAACTATGTGCTATACATTTGTTCTTTACAGATAAACGTTTCAAAAAATGTTTCTTTCTGAACGAGTATAAATTTGTTTGCATTGGTTTTCAATTTTTCCAGTGTTTCATAATGCTATAAATATTATTAATATCTTTTATTTTCGAGCGATTTATGGAATTATGAATGGTACACTGTCGGTTGTTGCATCGATACTCGATAAGACGCAAAATCGTCTTGGAGAGTCTTTGTGCAAGGAACCACGGGACAAACGCGGACACGTTGACGACTGCATATTATATAACATCCGGGGCTTTGAATAACGAAAAATACCTTCATGCTAAATCATCGATTCGCTTTTTTTTTCTCCAATTCAAACTGTTCTTCCGTGGAATTTCTAGTTAATTTATGGATGCAAGCATTTACGATACCCGGACGCCATTTTATGTTTCACGTGTCTCCCTCAGTATCTCGTTATTTATTGCTCTCCCGTGCGTTTCAATTAATCCTATCACAAGGTTTTCGCTAATGTAAGTCGCGTATAAAAGCGCCGAAAAAGGAAGTTCAGGTGATATAGCGCGAGTAATACTCGAACTTCTTCTACAAATAGATGCAAATAAAAAGTTCAAGGGCGGCTTGTTTATCGACTCATCGTAAAGTACGTGACGGTTTTATGCATCAGTTCGTCAGTGTTTATCGCAGAGTACAGACTCTGGAAATAAGTCATCACGAGGACGGGAATTTTGGATAATGCGTTAGCGTATGATCTCTTTATTACCTAAAGCCAAGGATCGAGCTGGCGCGGAATGACGGTACGGCCCGAATAAAGGAATAATACTTAGTCGTCGAAGTTAGGCCTAAGTGCGCGCTTTTTTAAATTCGACCATTATCGCCGGACATTCTGCGAGGACCTAGAATTCCAGTCGATATGCGCTACAACTGGTCTCGTGATCCTGCAAATTGATGGTACACCTTGACGCAGAGGGCGACAGGTCGATGTGATGAGCAGCTAAGGCCTCTTCGTTGTCAGCTACCCAATAGCCCAGAGTGTCAGTGTCGTAGGTTGGGATCATTGTGACTTCTACAAAATGAGTATTATTTGTAATGAGCTGTCAATTGAACAAAAAAAAAAACAAAATCTAATAAACGATATTTACCTAAATCTTTGTCTTCCCACGTCTTCTTGGCTTCGAGTAGCGCATCGTAGACCTCGCGACTCGGTTCAGTACCGCTAAATACGTAATATCGTGCTCGAACCTTCTTGAAAAAGTCTAAGGCCGTATAAAACGAGTTTCCATGATGAGAGACGTACGTCAAATCCACGTAAACTGGTTGTACTTTATTTTTCGAATCTTTCGTCTTTTTGTCATTTTTGCTAGGACTTTCAGAGCGTTTTTTGTTCTTTATATTTTCGGATATCACTTTTTTCGTCTGCTTCTTATCTTTCTTCGGAGTGCCAGGAGAACCTTTATTCGAAACTTCATTAGTGGCCGGCGCGGGTGAAGGTAACCTCATAGGCTCCCCCCAGTCATTAATAACATCGAAGTTAAGACTGTCCGGGCTCAAGTCAGCAGAACTGCATGGTTGAATGGGACTCCTAAGATTGAATTTTCGGGGTGCTTTCGGGGACGGAAGCCCAAGCGGACTATCCCAGCCAGCCAGAGGGTCCTTTTTACTATCGCTAGTTTCGGAATCTTTACTTTGCCCAGATTTTGAAAGTTCTTGAGTAAAGTGCCGTGATTCTAAAACGGAGGTTTCTTGACTTCTTCCAGGCGTTGCTTTCTCATCTTTAAAGCCAGTTAAAACCTTTTCAAAATCAAGATCTGCTTCGTCTACGTACTTCTTGGAACCTTTGTCAGAATGTACACCTGAAAATTCTTTTTCGACCGTGAACTTTTTAAAGGAGAATTCATCGGGTTCAGAATGTGATTCTGTCGTTTTCGTAAAACTACTGAAGTGAACGGATTCAGAAGGCAGTTCGCCGTAAAAGCTACTGCTCATTGCTGCACTTGAAAAGTCACCGGAAGTCTTCATTATATCTTCTTTAGTTGATACTCGAGACTCAGGATGATGAGGTGAATATGAGACTGGTGGACTGGACTGTTCATCATCCGAGTACGTGTGACGTTCGTCGCTACTTCCCCAAATATGGGTTGCAGCTCTGCTATGTCCACTACTTAAATCACTGCGAGGACTTGTTGGATCAATTTCTTTGTCAATAACATCAGAACTTGGACTGAATGCTCGTTGAGGATCAACCAATTTAGGATCACCCGTGATACTCTCAGGTAACCTCTCATCAACCTGTACATCGGTTTTCTCAGTTAAAACAATTGTTTCGCCCTTCTCGTTTGTTGCTTCTGTCACTTCCTTTGTAGTAGTAATGATTTCACCGTCATCGCTCATAGTTCGTGTAGTTGTAATAATTGTACGAATAACGTCACCTGATCGGAAACCTTCTGGTGTAGCAGTTCTTGAGCGATTGTCTGATCTTTTATCCGGAGTAGATCTACCCGAAAAATGAGACTGCATCATACTGCTGTCTCGTATTAACGGAGACATAGATATATCAGGAGTCGATTTTCCTGTAGAACCACCATATGCGATATCCTTTGGTAACGAAACATCTGGTGACGACTTGCCCGAATAACTTCTATCATCTGTTATTAAATCTCTAATTAGAGGCAATGCTGAATGCTCTAATTGTTCTGGAACAGTGTGATCCATTAAGTCTTTATCAGTGTGAGCTGTTTGAATTTTGTCCTCCTGTTTGATATCAGGTGTTGATTTACCGGAATCTACAGTACTTCTGATACCTTGGCTGAGTGCGCTTGAAACACGTGAACCATCACTTGTATGTGATTCTAAAGAAATAAGTTTTTCTTCCATATTAGCAGTAGTAGAAATTGTGGATCCTGATGAAGTAGTTGTAACAGAGACAGTTTTTTCTGTAATAACCGGTGCAGACATTTTTTCTGAAACAAGTTTATCAATTAAAGCTGAAGAATCTGATTCCGTTCCGCTAATAATGGTTTTACTCGTTTCAATCACAGTACTTCGTTTACTGCTATCGTAAATTTGAGACAAACTTTCCAAGTCGTCTTTCGTGACTATTTCTTTCCGTGAGGATGAACTTTTGCTGGTAGTCTCTACACCTTCATCAGGATATGTAGTTATCTGTGTAGTTTTTAAAATAACTACATTATCTCCCGAATGTGTTTGATAAAGAGATTTATCTGAACTTTTAATGAATTCTTGCATCTTTTCATCCATTTCAGACTGACTTTTAGATATTGCATGACTGTGTTCATCAGATATATCACTTACTACTTTTTCAACTTTTTCAGGCACACTTGTGATTGTCGTTGTCGTGCTCGTGGTTTCCGACGTAAAATCCGGAGTTCCTTCCCGATGTCCAAAATCAGGAGTAGATTTTCCAGAAAGGGTAGTAATGTGCGTTGTTCGTATTTCTGTCATTCCGCCCATGAATGCTTTGTGAAATGGACTTTCATAATCGGTGTACGGTAATCTTTTATCCAATTTGTCTTCATAATGTCGCGTGTCTGGTGTAGAGTATCCCGATGACTTTAGTTCAGAAGTTTCTGGACCTGATTCTCCGTAATCTAACTTTGATTGCGTTTCATCGCATTCGTCATCATGAAAGATTGATTTATCTGCAATTGCTTCTCTAGACAAATGCTTCTTTATCAGAATCTCATGAATAATTTCAAGAATTATGTATTTAGGTAAATTTGTTCTTAGTATTATTTGTTCTAAGATAGGTTCAGTGAGTTTTGTTCCACGAACAATGTATTCATCAATTAATAAAGTTTCGACTTCTGTTCGCTTATTCTCAGAAATAGTTATTTCTTCGTAAATACGAGGTTCAGGGCGATCAAAATGACTAGTCTTTGTAGAATCTGCTTCTGAACTTGGACTAAGACTTTTTGATTTCTCTTTTGTATCTCCCAAATTTTTATCAGTTACTGACCCTTTTCTTGAAGTACTTTCTTTATCTGTCACCGTTGTCGATTGTATTTGGTGCAAGTCTGATTCCTTTTCTTCGTGAACAGTATCTTGATTCTCAGCCAAATCAGTTTCCACAACTGACTCTCTAATTAGATTTTGAGAAGTTATTATATTCTCAATGACCAATATTACCAATAGTCGAGAAACTGATTTACAACTTGCAATTTCATCAACCATTTTTGAATTAATTTTTTTCTTCTTTACAATAAATTCATCATTTATATAATCTTTAAGTTTTTCTTCATCATCTAACACTTTCTGTGCAGATTCTTCATAATCTTTTTCATCGAAGTTAATAACATCTTGCCCAAGTTTCAATTGAGCTATCAATTCATTAATAATCTTTATGACAAGATACCGATCAATTTTATAAATTTCAGATATCTTATTTACAACATCAAAAGTAATAATTTTTTTCTGATTAATATAATCATTTAAAATATGGTCTTCTATTATTTTTCTCCTCTCTAAGGTCAAATCACTTTCACAGATAGATTCTCTTTTTAAAACATCTTTTTGCAATTCATCGATTGCTTCCTGAGATAGTTTTAATTCATCATTTTCTTCAAAAATATTATCAGTATGTCCTAAAGATTCTGAAATATTTAATTTTTCAGGAAGTTTATCTTCATACAAGCTAGCAGCTCTTGACCTTACTAATGGAGTTCTGTCACCAGTTTCAAATAAACTATGAGATCGTGATCGATCCTTACCTTTATCATCAGAATGACTTCCTATACTAGTTATAGATGCCTTGCGCTCATCAACAGATTCATGAAGTGACGTTTCTGCTCTAGACTTTTCACTAACAGGGCTCGTAGATTTGGATTTGTCGATAACATGTTTTTCTGTTACTTGCTCTGACATACCAGACGTTTCTAATATTTCAATTTTGCTATCAACCTTACCTATACTTCTTAGAACGCTAGGTAATTCTGACAGATGTTTACTTTCTAATATTTGATCACCAATATCAAGTCGATCTTCGGTTACACTCGGGGACTTGGATCGGTCAGCTGGATCTTTTTCATCAGATTTATCGCTCATGATGCTTGGAGACTTAGTTCTGTCGATGGAATCTTCATCAAATTTATCGCTTATAATACTTGACCTTGGTTTATCGATATGAGAATCTGTAAATTCGGTATAGATATTATCGATCTTTTCAGGACTTGGAGATTTACAGCTGCGTACATGTCTTATTACATCCTTTGCATCTGTAGATAATCCACTTAATACACTATCGACACTCTCCAATTTGCTTTTCAGAGCATCTGATTCGATATCAGATTGAATACTGGAAATACGGTCTCTTGTCGCTTCTGAAACTATTGATTTTTCAGGTGACGGCTCTTTCTTTTCAAATTCCTTTCCTAAAGTTGGAGATTTTGATATGCCATGAGCCTGATCCGAAATAGCTTTAGAATCAACATTTTCTGGTAATGGTTCTATCTTTTCGATTTCCTTTTCAGCACTTGAAGACTTGGATCTGTCTCGAGCTTCATCAGAAACTGTTTCTAACGCAGTATCTATTAGTTTTTCAGAGACAGCAGTCTTCTCGGGAGATAGTTCTTTCTTTTCAGTTTCTTTTTCGACACTCGGCGACTTTGATTTTTCACGTGCTTCGTGGGCAATAATTTTGTCCTCAGTTTCCTTCGACGCTATGGCGTCCACTGTTTTCTCCGCTGATGGGTCTTTTTCACCAATTTCTTTTTCAGCACTTGGGGACTTAGATTTATCTCGAACTTCACCAGAAATAACTTCAGATGTACTTTCTTTCAAATCTTCAGATGTTAATAATTTCTCGGGAGATGGTTCTTTCTTCCCAGATTCTTTCTCCATACTTGGTGATTTTGATTTATCTCGTGCTTTGTCCTCAATCAATTTGTCCCCGGATACCTCTGCCTCCGTAGCGTCTAATATTTTCTCTGGTGACCCTTCTTTTTCATGAATCTCTTTTTCCGCACTTGGAGACTTTGACTTATCCTCAATTTCGTCAGAAATAGTTTCTTTTAAATCTTCAGACGCTACTGATTTCTCGGGAGATGGTTCTTTCTTTACAGTTTCTTTCTCCACACTCGGGGACTTGGACTTATGTCCTCCCTTATCTAATTCCATTTCCACACTTTCGGTTATTAATGAATCCTTTTTGTGAATGTCTTTTTCAATACTAGGTGATTTTGATCGATCTTGAATTTTATCAGAAACAATTTTCTCAGATGTGGCATCCTTTATATCTTCAGAAATCAGTGTTGTTTCGGGAGAAGCCTCTTTGGTTGCAGATTCTTTCTCCACGCTAGGGGACTTCGACTTAGCTCGTGT
>JAPYZP010003963.1:0-10817 GCA_030522985.1 Torymus sinensis
CTCTCTCTCTCTTTCTCTCTCTTTCTCGACTTGTTTACCAAGATTTCAAGAATAAAAATCTTTTCCCTCTGCTCGCGCCGCACTCGTCAAGAGCGAGCTCGAGCGCGCTTCGCCTCTCTCTCTCTCTCTCTCTGTCTCTCTCCCGAGGATCGCGCGATGATGACGATGATCGCGATACGGCCAACAGCGGGAGGGGGAGGGACGAGAGAGAAAGAAAGAGACCGAGGCAGCCGAACAAGAATAAGAGGAAGAACGTCGTCGACGACTACGACGACGACGATGAGGCAGGAACGCGCGCGAGAGCTGCGCTAGAAAGGAGAGAGAGAGAGAGAGAGAGAGAGAGAGAGAGAGAGAGAAGCCGAGGCGCGTAAAAATCCGCTTGGCTCCGAGCTGGCTGGCTTTGCCGCTGAGCCACAACGAGGCGGCGACGGCGGCGACGGCGGCGGCAACCGATCGAGCAGACAACATGGCGCCGGGACTCGTTCTCCCACTCGCTCTCGCTTCGTCTCTCTCTCTCTTTCACTCGCGCTCACTCACTCGCCCGCATGCCGATCGCCGCCGCCGCGGTGGCTCGCACATACGCGCATACGTATTATGCCGTCTATCTGTGTGTGCGTGCCTGTACATATGCATATATACATACATACACAAGTACACACGATATTGACGGTGAAAATCAGAGGTGCGTCGTCACGCCGAGATGACGTTTCCCGTCGCGCCTCTCCTCGCTCGCTTCGTGTATTTTTTTCCTACGCGTTTGTCTCTCGGCCGCCCGCTCGCTCGCACTCACTCTCATTAACGGAAGTGAGGTCGCAAAATGGCGTTCTCTCGTCGTGCGCCTTTAAAAAACAGCAGCATCGTTCGTTGTAAGCGACGACGACGACGACGATCGCATGTGCATCGTATAGACATATAGATATGCATGTATGTATATATGCATGTGCATCGGGTATATATGTATACATATATATCGGGAGAACGCGCGGGCGAGGAAGCCGTGCCGCGCGCCGAACGAACGAGACAGCGAGGAGCCTGGCTGCTCTCCTCCGGTCTCTCTCTCTCTCTTGGGGCGCGAGGTGTGAAAGGCGAAGGAAGGAGGGCGCCTACGCCCGCGTGTATATAAGGCGCATATATACGACGGACGCACACACACGCGCGCACACACAGTGCCACCTAACATTCAAAGCCATGCCTCGAGCGAGGCGAGAGAGACAGAGAAAGAGCGCAGGAATGAGCAAGTGAAAGAGGGAGATGAAGGGAGGCCGAAAGGCACCACAAGGCAGTGGCGTTAAAGAAAGAAAAACGACTGGTGGCAGTGGCACGTCGCTGCTACGCTCTCTCTCTCTCTCTCTCTTTCTACCTTGCGCGCCTCCGCTCGCTCACGAGCGTGTATGTATACATATATATATGTGCGCGCTAGCGCCTCGTCACACGTACACACCTATACACTCTCGCTCGTTCCTGGAAGGGTAAACGGTCCGAGGGGCGGCCAAGCTCAGGCAGGCAGGCAGGCTGTGCGAGCACTATAAGCGGCGGAGGAGGTAGAGGGCAGAGGGGGGCCGCGCACACTCACACGCCTGCAGTCGGAAAAGGAGAGACCAAGAGCGAGCCGAGAGAGACAGAGCGGCGGCACCAGAGAGTGGAGGAGGCGCGCTCTACTCGTATAAGTGGTGGCGGTGCTGCCGCTGCCGATGGTGGGGGGGATATACAGAGACCGACACCGAATCGCTCGTGAGTGAGTGTATGTATGTGTAGGTATATACCAGGCAGTGCCCAGGCCAGCCAGGCGGGCGGCAGTGCGAGTGAGATGGAGCAAGAGCGCCGGGTAGCGAGAAAGAGAGAGAGAAGGAGAGTGTGAGTAAGGGGGGAGAGCGCCTCCGACTGCTAGTCTGGCGAGACAGGCTGGCAGGCGGCTTCGAGCCTGGCTGAACGGCAGTCAGTCGACTGGTGGTGTGCGCGCGCGGTCTGTGTGCGCGCAAGACAGAGACAGAGAGAAAGAGAAGAGGAGAGCGCCAGTAGCAGCAACGACGACAGCTCTCTGGCCACGAAACCGGATGACCACGACGAGGCCAGCAGCAGCAGTCAGAAGAAGAAGAAGAAGCTGCAGTAGTATAGCAGAGCGAGGTCGGAAATTCGTTACGGCATTCTCTCTCGGTCTCCGAGCCTTCGCCGACGCGCTACCTATAAGGAACTGCCTGCAGCTCTCCGGCGCCTACACTCGGCTCTCTGGTGTGTACCCTCTCGGCTTATCCTAGCCTGTGTGTGACCGCGTGTCGTCGCCGAGCCACCAGCAGTACATATAACCTTCGCAATTGTCACCGCGACAGATAGCGCGGGTCGTACAAAGGTGTTTAGCAGCAGCAGCAGTGTGTGTGCGATATATATACAAGACACGCGTGACACGCGATGTTATGCGCCAGAGCGGCCGCCTATCATCACCGTCGTCGTCGCGTACAACAGTGCTCTAACAGCAGCAGTAGCAGCAGCAGTTTTATCTCGCGAATTAATAACAGTAGTGCCTTTGCCAGAAGAAGCCAGCGGGAGGAGAATCATCACAAGTGCCTTTTCGTCTCCTCTTGATTTCCGAGCGAGCGAGCCAGCGAGTGAACGAGAAAGATAGCCGCGCAGCAGCAGTAGCGGCGGCAGCAGCAGAGATAGAGGCGCCACTACGTGTGGCTGGCTCCGTCTCTCTCCTTCTCTCGCAGTGTGTGTATATATTCTCTCGCGCGCGCGCCTCCTCCCGTGTCTCTCTCTCGTTTTCCGCCGGGACTTTTGCCGTGTGTGTGTGCGAGAGAGCAGAGCCGCAAGCGCGTATTCAGAAGCAGCCGCAGCGGCAGCATTGTGTAACTCTTTGACTGTGTGTATATGTGACCGCCAGTAGTATACATACTTAATACTCGTCGTCAACGCCGCAACCGCCGCCACTGTCGCCAGTGTGTCTGTGCTGCTCGGTGCGTGATATATATATATACATATATATATCTCGGTGCCTCGCGTGCACGCGTGCGTACATTTCCATTGAACATACGATCGCGAGCGCGCGCGTTATCTCGATACCCAACGGGTGTATTATGGCCCATGGAGTGAGCGAGATATTGGGCGAGAGGAACAAGGTACTCTCTAGCAAGAAGCAGAAGAGGATGCAGCAGCAGGGCGTTAAGAAGAGCGTCGGCGTGATGGGGAGCAGACGCATATTCTCGCCGGCGTTCAAGCTGAAGGTGCTGGAGTCTTACAGAAACGACATGGACTGCCGGGGCAATCAGCGCGCCACCGCCCGTAAGTATGGCATTCACAGACGCCAGATACAAAAGTGGCTGCAGTGCGAGGAGAACCTGCGCAACTGCCTGGCCGATGGTAACAACGCGGTAGGCATTGGCAAATCCGTAACGCGCACGTCTCCCAAACCCCCCAAGGACTACGTGGTAGTGGAGAAGCGTCATCATCAACAGCAGCAGCAGGTACAAATCCAGCAACAATCACAGCAGCAACAGCAGCATCAAATGCATAATGGCGCTGGAGCGCCGCCGCCGGCCTTGAACCTGTGCGTCGCCAGACAGCACGGCGACGAGCTGCTGCTGCAGCAGCAGCAGCAGGACCAGCAGCGCCCGCCCCCTCCATCGCCGCAGCAGTCGCCTCCTCTTCCCCCTCCTCCCTCCACCTCGTCGTCGAGCAACAGCAGCAGCATCGTGGCGGCACAGGCGCTCGCAGCCGCCGCAGCCGCAGCCGCAGCCAGCCAGCACCAAACGGATTACAGATTTCATAGCAATGCCGTCACGGTTCTGCCACCGCCGCCACAGGCCACCGCAGCGCAGACGGGATATCCGGAACTCCAGAGCAAAATCGTTCGTATGTCCCCCTACAACACCCAGATGATAGATTTGTATCAAGCGAGGGCCATCGCCGCGTTCCCCGATCCCGCCCTGGTACCCGCCTGCTATCGGCGTCACTCCGCGGCTATCGTACCACAGGAGATCAATCGTTACGCAGAACTTCAGTATTACCGTCGTAGCTCGTCGCCCCGGTACCACGAGATTCGGAGTCCCATGCAACAGCAAGAGATGAGTCCGGCCCCGATTTTGTCGCCGGCTCAGATAAAGATCGAGCGCGCTAGCCCGGACTCGCGAACGACTCCCGGATCCGTCGAAGCCATGCCCAGCGCTTACAGCTCGGCTACCACGGCCACTGCTACCACGACGACGACCACAGATTCGATTCGTGCTCGATCCCTACCCTCGCCGCTCACCGACTTCATACCCAAGACGGAGCAGCTCACCGAGGGCGAATATCCACATGAGAAAATCTCTGCCATCAGTCCCGAAACGCTGTCGAACAGCAATACGCCACCGGTCACGCCTTACTACAATATGTCGTGCCTACCGTTGAGTCCCGGTGACTCGGACGAGCCTTGCAGTACCGAGGCGTCGGACATCGAAACGGATCAGCAGACCAACGATACCCACGTCGTACAGCGTAAATCCTACCCCGTCCGTTTCAAGCTTGAGGTGCTCAATGCCTTCCGCTACGACGACGAGGTCAAAGGCAACCAGCGAGCCACCGCCCGCAAGTACAACATCTGCCGTCGGCAGGTACAGAAGTGGCTTCTCCAGGAGACGGACCTGCGCAACGTCTTCAAGACCACTGGTAACGGCGATCGTCAACGATTGGGACCCTTCACGGAATCCGTCAGCGAGGAGACAGCCGTCGACCTGAGGACCAGCCATCCCAGCATCCCAATGATGTTGGCCGCGACGACGACAGCTGAGTTGGGACAAATCTCGCCAAGGTCGACGAACAGCGCGGGCCCGTGCAGTTGCTGCGATTACAGAACCACCGCGGCATCCTCGCCCCTCAACTACGCCATCGAGTCCTCCCTAACTCCACCCTACAGCGCGCCAGGCTGCTCGCTGTCCTGCTGTCCGGACGTACCAGCACCCGAAAGCGTCGGCAGCAACTACTACTGCTACTCGCCTCAAGAGATCGACAGCCACAGCGTTGCTCCGGTCCACGACTCGTCCCTCAAACGTTCCATCTGCACGCAGTCGTGCTGCTACACCGAGGAGCCAGCGTCCAAGCGACCTCACCTGGACGACAAGAGCGACGCCGAGGACGGACAGGAACAACCCATACAGGAGTCCCCGCTCTGTCTGGTCAAGCCCAAACACGAAGAACCAGCAAGTCCCAACTCAAAGGTCACCAAGGACGCGATCCTGTTCAAACCGTACCTTGACAACCCGGTGAGCAAGCCCAACAACGGAGCCAGCCCCGCCATCAGCAACAGTAACAACAACAACAACAACACCAGCACCTGCAACTACAACGTTGGCTCGGGTAGCGCTGGCCATCTGGAACTTCAGTTGAGCTTCAAACTACCCGCAACCCAGCAACCACAAGACCAGCAGCAACACCTGCAGCAACCACAGCCGCAGCCGAACGCCGAGCAGTACTTGGGTTACGCGGAGGCCAGAAGCGCCTTCGTCAGGTATCCGTCGAACGGCCATTACTCGTAGTCTTCTTACGCCGATAGCGCGTATTACTTGCCTTCTTTTGCGTTACAGATCTTATTGATAATGTTATTCTGCGCATTCTTCATTATTTACGATCTGCTTGTTTAACAGGTACAAGAACGCCAGACTAAAATGAGATCTAGTCGACAAATGCTGTTCGATTCTTTCCTAAACTTTATTTTATTTAAAAAAAAAAAAAAAAAATTAAAAAAAAATTGTTGAATATAAAAAGTCTGTTTTTTAAACTTTCGATTGCATGAAAACGGAGAAAACTGGTGATTTCGGAAAGGATCGTACAGCAGCAATTAGACGATGATTTGTAATAGTAAGGGGAGAGCAATCGACTAGTCGTAAAACGAAATGGTGACTAACGACTTTATTAACTTTATATAGTCACTTGCTTCTTTGTACATACACTAAAAACAAAATCGCAGCGCGGAATATATGTATATCAAAAGAAAATTTGTTTCCCTTTGCAGCGATAAATTGGCAGAAATTCGGTAACACGCGTGTCTGTCCTCTGAGGTCACGCGAAGGTCGCGCGTCCGCGCGTCGTCCTGCGCGCGACGCAGATAATTACGCGTTTTATTACGAGAGATCCGCTGGGGGAGGAGGAGAGAGGAGGATGGCTGGCTTCGTGTCTGTCTCTCACACTCGCGTATAATATACACTGTCGCAGGAACGGCCAATCGGCAAAGCGCGCGCGGCAGACACATACGTAGATATATATATATGAAAGCATCGCGCGATAAGCTTCTCCCCCGCGTCTACGCGCGAAAGAGAGAGAAAAAGGAAACTCGCCGTGATACATCACTTTGAGGGGTTCGCTTCCATTGAGCAGTAGATCAACTTATTATATATATACACACATACACACGTTATGTATAACGCATCTTTCTTTCGTTGTATGTGTGCTCTATAAGAGCGCACATCCAACGTTTTATATATTCTTTTCATTTTTCTCTCTTATTTTATTCTCTTTTTGCATAATTCGTTTATACCTTGTACATATGTAAATAAGAATATTCGACCGCCTAGGAGCAAAGATATTTTTTTACCTCATTAATTGATTATAGGAATTATCTGATTAACGTATTTCTCATCGTACATGTAGCTATACACTCATGCATATATATATTTTTCAAAGAAGCCTCGGCCTTAAATCACGTAAAAAAAATTGTAAGATCGATCGAGACAGACAGAGTCCACTTGTGTGTTTGTGCCTTTTTCTTCGGTGGCCTAAGAGGCGCTTTTCGAGTCGTTCTTCCGTTGATGGAAGAACCGTCGGTGCTTCGTGTAAATATATTTATATACAATATTAAATCGACCGCGCAGATAAGTGGTCTTTCCGACGAAATTGCATATGGACGTCGTCGTCCTTTTTTATTTCGAAAAGCGCTGAGATCTCGTAATCGATGATAAATAAGGTGAAAAAGAAATCATATATGTTGATAAATGCAACTCATGTGCCTTAAAAACGCATCCATGCGAACACACACACGTACACACACACATGCGCACACACACATACGCACGCACGCGCGATATACGAAAATATTTTTAAAGAGAAGCAATCTTTTTCTTATTCTAAACAGTATTTTTTTTTCTCACGGGCTGCGAATGGAAATCTTCCCGGCGGCGCGTACCGTCGGCGCACCTTTGCTGAACTATCGTTTTAGCGCAAGCATAATATTAAGACTGATAATAAGTAATAAAACGAAAAAACGCGTTTATATAATAAGTTCAGTTTTGAAATATTCGTAATTAGCGAAAGTCTTGATAAATACTCATCCTGGAACGATAGTTTTGCAAATCGACGTGTTTAGCGATGGAGGAAATCAAAAGACGAATGACAACCACTTGGCAGGTTTTCATTAGCAGCCCCGATTAAGTTCTTTTCATCGATGCGCTAATAAGGAACAAGACATTTCCGAAATCACGAAGGGATTCGCATAACGCGTGTGATTCTTATCTTATAAAACAAAAAGGGTCGAATGTGCCTTAGTCCCGCGCGACCCTAACGCGACTAACTCCAGTGGCGTTAGAGCGACGGGTCGGGATGTACAATAATAATAGAAAAAAAACAAGCAGTTTAAGAGTTTAAAAATAACCGTCGTTATTAAGATAAACTATAATAAGCCATAATACAATGACAAAATGCCATGTTTAACATAATGAGTTATATATATATAGTTAAAGGTATATAAAATTTGTATAAGTAAATCGAGCGTATCGCCGAATGACTGAAACAAGGAGCTCGAATCCTCGCGCGCGCGCACTTGCGGGCTATTCGACTCTGAGCATCCAGGCGTTATTTCGATTGCCGACAAGAGTCTATCATTATTGTATTAATTGAAAGTTATAAATTAATATCGAAGCGAAAAAAAGGAATGTAAATGAAGGACAGACGAGAAGAGATCCACAATCAATGAATGCAATGGTGCGAAAGATAGGGCCAGGTGGATTCTTCTTTGTGAAAGTTGCAACTGGTTAGAGGAAAAAAATCGTTTTTTCGTGCAATCATCCATTACATAGTTTATTATTATAGACTTTAAGAATTCTACAACGAGATAAAAGGACAAAAAACTGTTTTCGATACGCAAGAAATAACAGAAGCAATTGTGACTTCAGATATATGAATTAAAAAATGTTGTTATTATATTTATAAGTGATCGTGTCGAGCGCGTAGAAAAAGACGAAGCAAAACGCTAAACAAAAATTGTATTCAAAAATTAACGATGAATATTTTTTATTACATCGAGCTTTTGCTTAAATATACGAAATATTTATGTGACGTCGAGAAATAAGAAAAATCGCAATCGTGCCTTATATACATTATATGCGGGGAAATCTGCGATTTCAAAATGTGATACAAATGAATGAAATTTTTTGTATGAGTCTTTGTCGTGCCTGAAATCGAAGAATATATTATATATTTATATTTAATAATTAGTGAATATTATATACGAGTATGTGTACGTGGAACACAAAATTTTTGTAATGAAATTTTCTTGTACGAGAGCATTATCGGAAAAAT
Organism: Torymus sinensis; assembly: GCA_030522985.1. Taxonomy (NCBI): domain Eukaryota; kingdom Metazoa; phylum Arthropoda; class Insecta; order Hymenoptera; family Torymidae; genus Torymus; species Torymus sinensis. Next base: position 8,542 of record JAPYZP010003963.1, read on the forward strand.
GTGATTTATTCTGTAAAAATTTTGACCTCTAATAACAGATCGACGCTGATATACGAAAATGTGAAAAATGTCAAAGACTAGCGAAAGTCTCTGTGCGTGAATGTATATATGTTTCAAAAGTGCAAAATTTTTTAAGTGAAATAAGATGCGTTTATCGACTTGTAAAAAGATATCTCGAAATACTTTTAAATCGTCCTTTTTTCTACGCTCTAAAATAAAAATATATTCTATTGATAATTAATGTATTTTTAATAATTATTGAATGTTTATGCATTCAAATATGCGCACGTATATACGAATATACGACAAAATAGAAAATATGGAATTTGAGAGAAATATAAGAGATTATTTTAAAACTAAAAACTCATGTTGTCATTGAACAAACCCTTTAATCATCCAAGTACCTTAAGATACCTTTATCCAATTTGAAAAATCCTTAAACTAAGTATAATTATTATTAATACAATTTAGATTAGAGTTAAATTATAATTAGAAATTAAATTTAGATTACAGTTTAAAGTTGTTTTGGTAAATATTAATGTAAACCTTAAAAATTGCACTAATTTTTTGTTACAATTGTTGTCTTCACTGCATGCCTTTGACTTTTTAATGATTTGAGTTTAAATATAGTTAAATATTTTAATCTTAGATAAACTTTATGCAATCCTATGACACTAGCAAAAACCAAACTCGTGAAACATTTCTTCACCGATGTTACATTCACATGTATCTTTTAATTAGTATAAGTTGAAGTTTTTCATTTTCTGCAAATATATCGTAAACAATTTTTTAAATTAAGGTAAATGTACCGATGAGTAACCAAATAGCAATATGTAACTTTTTAGAAGTTTGAATCACATGATTTTAGAAAAACTTTATCTCCAAATATACGTAGTCGATTTTGACCGGCCGGGTCTCATGTTTTTTTGGTTTTTAATGCGAATTCGGGAATAAATAATTTTGTATGATTCACTGATTCGGTTTTGTTTTATGTTGAATTTTTGATTTTCGAAAAATTTATGAAAAATGTCAGTCGAAGGAGGATAAAAATACCTATATTTAAAAAAAATCTCTAGCTATTATGGTTCTTTGTTATTAACAAAAACGTGTTTTTATTAAAGCTCATAGCCCCTAAACCAAATGGTTACTTTTTTGAAAAAAAAAAACAAACAAAAATTATGACAATGCAGGATATAAATACCTATAATCTGTAAAAATTTGAATACATGCTGACGGTTAGGTTTTGAGTAAAAAATAGAAAAATTAAAAAAATGAGTTTTCGATTTCCAACGTTCAAGGATTACTCGCTGGATTAATCGCTTTGAAATTTCTTGTAGGGATATATTTTGACTGCCTCTCGGCTGAGATCTTTGGGCAAACGGATTGGTCCATAAATTTCCCAGATATTTGAGGTTAAAATTTTTTCAACCTTTTTTTCAAATCGTAATTTCTAGAGAACGGCTCAATCAATCAGCTCCAAATTTGTAGAAAATTTTGTGTGATATAGACAATATATGTGTGAACTTTCATGAAGATCCTATGATTATTTTTTGAGATATTTGATATTTAAGATTTTCGCATTTTACAAAATCATTTTCTTTGTCGCATGATAACTGGAGAAAAAATAAATTGGTTTAATCTTGTGGAGATGATCATTTTAGAGTTTTTATATTTATCATTTAAGTCCCTTTAGGTAATAGAATTGTTTCATGATTTTTAGAGATCTTTAGGTTAAAATTTTTTTACGTTTTTTTCAAAATCGTAATTTCTCGATGACGACTTCATGTATCTAGTTTGAAATTTATAGACTATTTGAAATATATAGAAAAATGAAGAAAAGATAAAAAGAAAGAGAAATAAAAATAAAAAGAGAGCGAAAGAGAGGGATTAAATTAATTAACAAATTGAGAATTAAAGCCTTAGGCCAATTAGTAATAATAAAAAGAAAATATTTAAAAAAAAGGAAGGATTAAAATATAGAGAAATAGATATATGTTATTATTGTAGTATATTGCTTTTTTTATAGATGAAAAATTATAGGGACAATAGAAGAAAAATGAAATTAGAAATAAACGTTAAGAAATTAAAGACAAAAAAATATGTTTAACAATAATTTCGGCTGTAGCATGAAAACAATAGTTTACTCTTTTATAAATTAAAAAATTAAATTAAATTATGATTAGAAAAGGGGATTATCGTATATGTAAAATAAACGTGCGTAAGTTAATCTCAGGTTAGATAGGTATTTTTTAATTATTAAAGTAAGGTGCTGTAGG